>WURT03034498.1:0-34110 GCA_009936505.3 Holothuria glaberrima
CCATTGCTATGTGGGTGGGGTGGGGCTACTAATACTTTCCATTATGTGTGCATACAGTATATTTGTCTGTGTTTGAACTGTGTGTGTTGGGGCTTACATCCATTTGAAACTTCCTTCGTCGCCGCATTAGTTCAAGGACAGAACCCCTTATTTGTTCACCTCCTAAAAAAATTTTGCACAATAGTTGCACTAAATTGCATCCGAGGACATTAAACATTCAAAGATTTTCCAAAGGGGAGGGGGACACCTTGAGCTGGGATTAAGTAATTTGTATTCCACATCATATCAGATCCTGTAAATACTGTAAATAAAGAGAAAAGGAATCAACATCCTCGAATCCAACCCGTCAGTCTGTACTACTTTTCATTCTGGATCTCTCAAAGCCCTGCAGAAGTGCAATTACAGACCCAGGCAGAACACAAGCAGATTGCCGGGAGGCACTCCCTTTTACCTACACTCCAAAAAAAAGGTCTGATCAGAGGGGCACTGAATAGGAATCTGTTCAAAAATTTGACAAGGTCCGGGTCAAAAATGAACCGATTCTGATCATTTTTGAATCAAATCTAGTCAAATAATTGGTCAGATTTCTGTTCGGTGCCCCTCTGATCAGACTCGGTTCGAATTTGACCAGACGTTTTTAGAGTGAAGAAAGATAAGCCTAGGAACATTACCAGCAATTGGTGATTCATCTCTTTTCTGAGCATATTTTATAAAATTTTATCTTTATGCATTGCAGAACGTATTAAGTCTGTGTTACATCATTTGATCCATGCCGATTAAAAGGGGTTCGTTCCTGGAAAGTATATTGGTGAGAGTGTCCGTGTGTTGTATGATATACTCTTTCAAAACTAAGAGGGACAATATACCAGGCCAACTTTTACTACTTGATTTTGAAAAATCTTTCGATTCTATTAATCATGAATATCTATGGGTTGTTTTAACTCGCTTTGGTTTTGACTCAAACATCACTAAGTGCTGTATACTGTTCTCTACAAGAATGCTAGTTTGTGTATTTTGATGAATGACCATCTCTCTCGTTTCTTCCCTAAACACGAGGGCTGCAGGCAAGGAGATCCATTATACCCCTATCTCTTTATTTTTATTTTTTTTGGGGGGGGGGGGGGGGGGGAAGTACTCGCTGCTAGTGTTCGTTATAATAATTATATTGAGGGTATTACGATTTATGGTGGCGAAGTGAAACTATCTCATTATGCGGATGATACTATATCTTTATTGGACGGAAGTGTTAGTTCACTTAGACATGTTATGCAAGTTCTTAATAATTTGCACTACTTTCTGGTCTTTACGTTAATTGGGGTTAAAGCAAAGTTTTGTGGTTCGGTTCAAAATGTTTTTCTCATGAGAGGTTTGATGGTTTCCAGCGACTCATTTAGAATCCACGGGGACTCTTTAGGTATTTGGGAATACTCTTTACGGTTAACCTCGAAGATATTGTTGGCATCAATTTTAAGAGTGTTACTAAAAAAATCAAGGAGAGTTTGTCAAGGAGACGTCTAACTCAGCTCGGAAGAGTTACTATTGTTAAAACTTAACTTGTTTTAAAAATCAATTACCTCTTTTTAAACCTTCCAAATCCAACTGAGTATGTCCTTAAAACAATTCAGTCAATGTTTTTCAATTTCGTTTGGAATGGCCAGGACCGTCGGTAGTAATAGGTCTCAGTTCTGTCAACCTTATAAAGCAGTTGGAATCAAAATGATTAATCTGGTGGAATATATTCACTCTTTAAAATTAATATTGCTTCAAAGTTTTATAAAGCAGATGAAGCATGTTTGTTATCTACATTGTTTAATTACTACATAAAGAATCATATTGAGTTCGTATTTGAAGGTGGAACAACTTATCTCTCAAGTAAATTGAATCATATTTCTAATCCTATCCATAAGGATGTAAAGAATGCTCTTATTCGTTTAAAACACATTACTCCAAAGTGATTAAATACAACAAAAGTTCTGATTTATTTCTTTGGCATAGTGATGTTTTAAAGGTTGACAATAAACCTTTCACCTTGCGTGATTGGTATGTCAAGGTTGTAAGTTATGTGAGTGACTTAATTGACAATGAGGGTCATCTTCTAAACCTGAATTCCTTTCATGAAACCTATACAATGTAAACACCATTTTTTTTTAATATTCTTTGGAATTTGCCAGGCAATTAAAGACTTACGGCAGAGTGAACTTAATCAAGTTTATTCGACCACATCGGCCTCAAATTTATAACATTTTACTTAAAAGTCAAAAGGGCTCGCATGACTTTTACGCAATCCTTAATACTATGTACTAATTATATTCCAAATTCTCAGTCAAAATGGTGTGCTGATTTACAACTTTGTGCAATGAACTGGCAGAATATTTATAATTTGCCATTTTCATTGACAATTGGTAGTCAGTATAAATGGTTCCAATACGGTATTAACACCCGACTGCTGGAAACAAACTCCTTCCTTTCTGGACTTCGCAGGACCACGGGAAAGAGCAAGTGGGAATGTTGTTTTTTTTTTATTTGTGCATTTTTTCCGAAGTCCTCTGAGTGGGATTGTGTTGTGGGATTGGCGGTAAAACTAGCATAAGCCACGTGGAGTCTCTGAAACAATTATGGAATATTGGGTCGGCAGATGATGGACAAGACTGTATTCTCCAATCAGAAGAAAAATGTCGTCATGGTGTGGACAGGTTTCAGGAAAACAGAAGGAGCATGACGATAGACTTGAATTACTTGAAGTTGCGTTTCTAGAGCGGTTGACCCCGAGACGAATCCTTCCTTAGTTTGATCGTGCAGACAATGTCGTCCTTAGGAGGGGTCTAATGGGGGAGGGGATTCACGTACCTAATATCTGAGAAATGTTCTTTATGTAAGGTAAAAAATAAGGATTATTTTATATCGTTATTAGAGATGGAATATCGTATTCTCTTGGCAAAGCTTTATATTGGCGATATTGCTAGAAATTTTCATAATTTATTAAATATTTTGAAATGTAGGCTTTGATTTTGCTATTCGCACAATGGGACATCATCCGCTCTGATCTAGTACTCGGAACAGACCACACCTTTGCTCTTCTAAATCACTTAGAAAACTACGGCCAAATTTGTTTTGGCAATACTTCAATCGATGACATATTCTTACAACAGATGTGGGCTAGATATCTGTGGCAATGATCATTGCAATCGTTTAAACTAATTTTGGCTGAGATCATGTGTAGTATATGTTCTTTTCAGCCAGTCTAGAACAGGACCATGCAAGACAGACCCTTGATGTAGAGAGGTTGGTCATGTTCAATCTAAGATGACCCCTGGGGAAGTAGCTCCTTTGGGGAGCAGAACTTCCAGGAGTAATGCTTGGTTTTCGCCCTTAAGTTCGGGAAATGTGGAAAAGGTATCATTTAAACTTTTAAGTACAAGTCTTTTAATTGTTTTTATTTCAATCACGCATAATCACAATCAATGTAACCAGGAAGCTAGATGATTTTCTTTTCGGTATCCAGGTAACTGATGTAAGTAATTGTATCTTTTTACAAGAGCGTCATTGGCCAAAGACGAGCCTTCCCATAAGGTAAATGGCTTTAGAAATTTTGTGTTACGTGTAGCTATATGGAAAGGACATTTGCCAGAGGAATCGCACTGCAGTTTTGGGACAATCTGATGGTTTCTCACTTGTGAATGGTTCACTCATTTGTCTATATGGTACGATGGTCACTTAAAATGATCAGCAGCTGTGCATTTTAGTCAGTTCATGGTTGTTACTGAGTATCAGGAAATCTTATCAAAGGATATCATTTAGGGAATGCCCGATGTTCGATAGTTAATCTTCACATTTAGAAAGGTTGTTGTATATCTGAAAGCAATTTGACAAAAAGAGATTAGAAGAGCTTGTAAGATTTTCCCTCAGTTTTTTTTTTTTTGTCTTTAAGCAAACATCATCTAAAAAATAATGTGCACTGAGATATACATTAAAAACTGTATCAAATGCAGGTTTTCTACAAACCTACACAAATGGAAGAAAAAGATTAAAAATGCATGCTCTATGCAGATGTTCAACGATATGACATTGGGGCATATTGAGTTAGACAAAACTGAAGACGAGTACAGACGACATTCTTTTAAATACAAAACATAATCTGAAAGGAAAATTCAGTCCCCTAATTCATTGTTAGTATACCCTGATATCGTATTTCATGAATTGACTTTTCTTAGTCATGTAACAATCCTTTTGTTTCAATATTATTAAATTCACGCAGAAGGCTCTTTGATTTACCTTTAAGATATTATTCAATATTTATGTTTGTACACAGCATAAAAGATACATGTCAGAGACAGAGAGAAGATTGCTTATTATTCCCTTTAGACTAAATAAGGCCAAATCAATAATAAATCTGATATGATGTGGAATACAAATTACTTCATCCCAGCTAACGCTGATCTCCAGAATTAATTACAGCTATCGCTGAAAACCTGGCACTACCAAAACCGAAGTAACCAGCTAACGCTGACTTGCAAAACGCATCTTGTTCCTCAGGGAAAAAAAACCCTGCAATTCAAATACAGAGGCACATTTTAAATGATACACTCTCTACTATCACAATCATGTACACTTTAAACATTATTATGTGCTTACCACCACACATAACCTAAATATATTACCAATCGACTTGGATCAAGTCTATAGTCCATTCACACAACCTTGCAATAATTTTACTACATTTGAAACAGGCTATACATACTTGACAAGTATATACTTAAATATGCGAACCCCTGACATTTCTATACAGTGTGACCCCCAGTCCTTGAGCTACAAGAAATACGTTCGATACACAAATCCCATGAATAAAGCTATGGCGAAAACGCCCGACCCTGTGGCGTACGCAGGGGGGCATTGGGCGATGCACCCCCCTCACGGATGCCAATTTTTGGGGGGGATCCTAAAAATACGTTATTTCGTAACAAATTTTACTTAAAAGGCAGCATATGTCGCACCAGATTGCATGTAAAGACGCTCAATTTTTCAAAAATTTTCAAAGAGGAGGGGTCCCCTTAGACCCCTCCCCCAGGCCTGCGATCACTGGTGCCCTTTTATTTTGGTTCCTGAAAATACGCAAATTTTGTAACACAAATTTTACTTAAAAAGGCGGCATATGTGGCACCAGATTACATGTAAAGACACCTGATTTTCAAAAATTTTCAAAGGGGAGGGAGGGGGACCCCTTCCCTTACACTTCTTCCCCAAACCGACCATCACTGATACCCTTTTATTTTGGTTCCTTAAAATACGCAAATTTTTTAACATAAATTTTTCTTAAAAAGGCAGCATATGTGGGGCCAGATTGCATGTAAAGACACCTATTTTTTCAAAATTTTTAAAGGGTAGGGGACTCCCCCTCCCCTTATACCCCTCCCTCAGGGCGGCGATCACTGATGCCCTTTTATCGTGGCTCCTAAAAATACGCAAATTTTGTGACACAAATTTTGTTTAAAAAAGGCAGCATAATTTGCACCAGATTGCTTGTAAAGACACCAAATTTTTCAAAAATTTTCAAAGGGGAGGGGGACACCCCCTCGGCTTTATAATGCCCGGGGAAAATCTTTTGAGTAGAACTGCTCTCGGTTAACAAATTAGGTTACGTAATTAATACCATCCCAGGACAGTAAGTTCAACCCGAAGTTAAGAATCCCAAAGTAAAATTCAGCGCACCCTGCGACACTCGCCTTGCCTCACTGAGTTGAACATATATTCTGCTTACGCCAGAAAGAGTTCACAGCCTTGTGAAAAAGAATACTTATAACCATCCAATCCTGGTGATTTGTCATTTTTCTGACGTTTTAAGGCTTGATATAGCTAAGGAAAGGTAATGTCGCGGTCGAGCCACGAAACCAGCTCGTGATTTAAATTATGAAGAACCCCACCTCCAAGAGAGACAGTGAAAGCATCATTGACATCATCAGTAGACACATCGCCATGGGAACCATGCAAGCTATGACAAGAATAAAGTTTAGAGAAGTACGTATAACACACATCAGTGATATCCCTTTGAGACGTAACATTATTACCGCCAGAATTGAACAAAGTGTAAATGCCCTTGTTGATAAGGGCGCGTTTTTCTAAGTTAAAAAAGAACCTATAAGGCTTTTCACCAAGCTCAATAGAATTAGCCTTACCCCTGTCATTACATTCTAAGTAATTCGTTCTAGCTCTTGGTTTTTCTCATTCAATGAACCACTATCGATATTCTTCTCTAGACCTGCAATTTTTTGGGGCAGGGCTTCTTCCTTAAATTCATCTCTCTCTCTTCACAAATGATGAGAATTTTATTGACTCACCTCTGATTAATAACAATATGGTATCAAACAAAAGATCATCCTTAGTATTGAAAACTATGTCCTCAACGGGAGTGGCTAGTATGTCATTTATATCTGTTTCTTGGGTAACAGCATATTGTATAATACTATTATCAATTTCCGTAGTAAATATTTTAAAGTAATTACGGTTGTTCAGGAGAGAATTATTGAATTTCTAGTATCCCCTTCCTCTTTGGATGTGGTGAAAAGATAAACGTAACTCAATAATCGAGTGATCCGTCCTGTACCTGATATGGAATTTAAAAGATTATTATAAATCCAGCCTGCCTGTTTAAAAGGGTTTTTTTCTTCTCCATGTATATCTTTTGGTATCACTATTGTGGACGCTCCATGGGTCAACAAGGTTTTGCTCGTCCTTCATTTGGAGTACTCTGGCCTGAGATTGTGGGTTGTAAAGATTAATATACTCATCACAATCTAAATGGAAATTTTGGACAAGGTTCCAGTCCCGGCAAAAAAATTTAAAATCGGTTTCATCATCCAAATCATATATAAAGGAATTAATGTACTCGAAAAATAAGGGGGTGTCACGATTTGGACCATAGATATTAATAATATTAAATCGATAATCAAAGATATTGACCTTTACTGCAATACTAAAATTACCCTCCCTGTCCTTATGTATACAGTTTCATTAATTAAAATAGCAACACCTCTAGAATTAGATAACTACTAAAGAATAGATCATAACCCCACTCCGTTCGATAATCCATCTCTTTCTCGTTTACCCAATGCACATCCTGTAAACATATAATATGTGTATTAAATTTCTTTAGAAAATGAAATACATCAACACGTTTAACTTTATCGGATAGCCCCGACAATTCAAAGATAAGATGTTGGGATTACTCATTTACATTCTTTAAAGTTCGATTCTTGAGGAAGAGCTGCTTATAAAGGCTAACTCTTAAAAGTGAGTTGAAAGCAGCCTTGATATGTAAAATGAAGTATCTACTGCAAAAACGAAATATCTCATAGGGTAAAAAAAGAAAGCCACATACTTATTTATAAGATAGGAGGAGGGTAAGCAGCCTCTTTGGTGGGATAACTTGACAACTGTTTTGACATTTGAACTTCAGTCTTGTTGCTCTTGACTACCGTCTTCTATTGTCTTTACTTCTCTTGGAAACAACATTTGAATCCACACAAAGTGCTTTCCACGCTCTACTGCCTTCTTTTCCTTTTTTCTTCAAGCAGAGGAAGAAGAAACTTTCGTTTCTGCATGACAATGGTACTGAAATCGTGATTCACATAGACATTCCTGTCATTCATCTTGGGTCATTCTTTGGGGGCCGCCTTAACAGCTGCTCCCTTCGTTATTCTGAAACAGGGCATCAATAGCTCTTGGTTGTGTGGGATTTTTTTGTAGTCCAACACGATGTGCCCGTTGAACACTCCCTGGTTGAATATTTACTTTAGATTGTTTTTACACAAAAGTTTCAATGAATTCCTCCGTGTCTCTTCCCCTCGGGTATCTCTTGGAACCTCAAATATTATTTCTACGAGACCGATTCTCCAAATCGTCCACCTTTCCGGTAACTTCACAAAGTTCCTTATAATGTACATTATCTTGAACGGATTGAGTGAGATCCTTAATTTCTTCAAGTTGGTCGTAAACAGAAGTGGTCTCCCCCAAATCAGATTTGATTGTTTTTTCGGTTTTAAGTGCCTGATTTTCTTGATAAAGACTTAACATAGCATCAAGAGTTTCTGAAAAGATATTCTTCAAATCGGCAATTGATTTTGAATTCTTGTCTTGTGTCTGAGTCCGGTACTCCATGTTGGTGTAGTATTCTCCTCCGTGTCTTCTACACGTGTCACATCCCGCAAAAATGCATCGATCCTCCTTTGAGAAGAAGAGCTTGCCATCTTACAGATATTGCTTGTTTAACTGTAGCTACTTAATATCTAACAACTGGTATCACATCTGAGTGGCAAAAGTCCTCAGAAGAGTGGAAAAAATAGGTTAATGTACCGAGCAGAAATTCGATTACGTCTGTATCTTACAAATGCTATACTGCCCTCTACTCTATTATGTTCAAACGGGGCAAATAGAGAGCAAAAAATCACAAAAAATGGCCAAATTGTGATTTATATTCTGCTAAATGCCTTCTTAAGATGGTTACATTTTAATGCCTAAAATTTTATAGATACCTTTAAGTTCCTGGTCTTCGCTCTCGGCCTCCATTAGAGAATCCGCTCCTTGAAACTTGGACAAGCTTATCCTATCCTTGAAGTCCTTGCATGTTAAACAACTTACAAAAAGCCACATTGTTGCAGATTACATGGTCCAGTGACCGCCTATTGTTGTTTGCGGTTTTCTATTGTTGAAAAATTGGTCAAGTCGTGACGCTATCGGCCAAGTCATGACGTCCACTTTCAAGGGGCAGAATTCTCTAATGTCTGGTCAGGGCTTCTTCCTTGAATCCCTTTAGGTCCCCTGCGGCTGAGACCTCATACCCTTCGCTGGCACCAGCCACATCCCCACTCCATGAACACACCCATCACGTCTCAGGTGATAAGCCCGCTCCATGCTGTACTGACTGCGATAAAAAGGTCTTTTAACACCCCATCATTCTATTGTCTACGTGGGGTATATAATGTAACCAATCCTGTAGCCTATGGCTGTTGCAAATGCGGGGAGCTCCCGAATGCGGTTTTGTGGAAGATGCTCGTGGCAATGAAATGTGTCTTCGTGATGACATGTTCACCTGAACTGTACAGACGTAAGTAAATCTACGAAAGTGGCCGTTAATCATTTTAGAGGGGCCGATTCATCATGCTGTATGGAAACTTCACGTCTATACTTTACTCAGGCCCTCCCTAGATATAAGTTACTACGGATTAATCTCGCTATTTACTTTGATTTCTATAGCACTGCTGTGTGATACTTTATTGTATCTTTTAATGAAAGAGGGTCCTGTATCCGCCCAGGCTCTGCATGTTCCCGTGCCCACTGATACTATTTCTACCATTCTCTTCTGATTGGGTAAAACAACCGTGCTTACTCACCAACCAGGTCAGAGCAACCATGACTCGATATTCCATAACAGTTTCAAAGAAAGCCAATCGACTCTTATAGGCTTTTCGGACTAGGCGATCACATGTGCTCACGATTTCACCCTGTGCAATGTACATGTAATTTGACGTATGTAATCCAATTTTGGTGGTAATGGGAGCTAGGAAGGCCAGTTGAAATGAACTTACGAAATCTTAGGAGACCAAATGCCCTTTGACAGCTAACCATTTCAAACTGAGGCCTAGTAAAGGCAAAATCATGGATTCGCGTCTGGCTGTGGCCCTTGCGATCTTCCCGATTAAACTCCTGGGCCACCAGCGAAAATAATTCAAGACCCCGTGTACGTTTTAGGGCCCTTAAGAATATCATCTACACTTTAGAGCGCATACTGAAAAGACATACCGTATGGAGGGCTATGTGACGACGGATTAGTTGCATAAAAGTAACACCCAAATTCTGCCGGTCTCGGGAAATTTAGCGACGAGTCACGAGTCCAGACTGTACGATGCCGAGTCCAAGTTTGAGTCTTTAAAATCGTGACTCGAGACCTGGTTTCGAGTCCGAGACCTGTCTCGAGTACTACAGCACTGGTCATTGAAGTGAATACAGAATTTTCACAATGAATATCCCATTGTTATTATGGGGAGGGGGGATGACAAACATTGCAGCCCAGGCCTGCAGTTATATATGCTTTTGAAGGGGACGAGAAAACTTGCATGGCGGGGTACATTTTTCAGGGGGCGAGATTTGTTAAAACGCATAACGGTAATGAAAATTTTTTCCTCAATTTTGGGGAGGGGTGAAATTTCCCAGGAAGAAACTTTTCAAGTAGGCACCGGGGTACACGCATCCAACCCTTGGCTGCGGGCCTGGTGTTGCACTGAGATTTCAAAAACAAAGAGCAACAATAAAATAGTCGACATGTGTATGCTGTGAGCAAATTTATTACAGATCTTCATTAGTGATCCACTTAGTCCGCAAAAAGGAGCAATGCAGTACAGACAATGTACCGGCTAGGATTACGCGTTATGCCAATGAATGCACATCCGACCATTCTGCTATAGGCCTACACCACTTTCAATGCTACTGTTTGTTCGACACCCTCACTTTTCAACAAAACACACATATATCACACAAATATCATTACAAATAATTCTGAAATATTGATTGACATCAAAGCTGTTACGGATGGTAAAAATATCGGCACCTTTTACTCCATGTCAATAGAAACCAGGCTTTTCTTCACACAGAGGTTCTTCTGAATCAGTTACACAACCTAGAAAACACTACATCTTTATGTTGCGAATTAAAACACAGAATACCAGCTTTAGGTACTATTCATGTACAACTTTACCTGCCAAAACAAAGAATTGGGCTACCCAATTATCAACTCTAGACGGAACTGTAAGATGGGGGAACCCCTTCCCTGGAAACTACCCCCTCTGTCTCCATTCCATTGCCACAGCACACTCCCAACCCCTGTTTTATTTTTAGCATCCTGTTTCAATGAAATCATGACTTGTCTTATATTTTTTCTTTCAATACAAAAATATTGCGCATGCATCTGATACTAGTGCCGCTACCAGACTTAGGTTTGTACCTAAACATAGTAACAACATCAAATAAATAATTACCCCTGTAATGTGTTCAGAAATATTCATGCTACTAACTCTGAAAATTATTAGGGCCAATCTTCGTAACATGCCACTTTTTACTAGCGAGTAACTAGTTCTTTTAAAAGTTTGAAAGTAATCAGATCTGACTCGTGAGCCTAGGTTTTCTCTCTTGTAACTTATCTTCAGACTGATTTTAAAAGATCAGCAATGATCTAAGTTTTAGAAAATTTATACTTCTAGGCCGAATAAACAGCGGTGAAAGTTGTTTGCTCTCTCCCCATCTTTGTCCGGAAGCCTCCTTGGTCATATACTAGTCAGGGTAACCCGACATCGAGGGCATGCTTCGTTTGGCCATTCATCCAGGGCATGCTTCGTTTGGCCGTTCATATTCCTCGAGGGCATGGTCGTTCATGCCCCTCGAGGGCATGGCCGTTCATGCCCCTAGAGGGCATGAACAACCAAATGAAGCATGCCCTCTATGTCCGGTTACCCTGACTAGTCATATGCAAGACCTTTTCTTTACACATTGACCGTTAAGAAATCAACTACCTTGGGTCTATAGACCTTCTAAATATGACGTCACACAGCAGAAAGTGTTCCCTCGTTTGGAGGCAAGCGCATATCATTGCAACTTACACCAATAAATGCTGACAGCTGATTTGTCAATCAATCAGATATGAGCGAAAGTCTACTACACGCGCGTACCAAGTCTACTGCGTGAGTGCCACGTGCTTAATTGTTTTGCCTCCAAAATGACGTAGAGTGATGTCAATGCATAAGGTCTATTGTGTGTGCATGCACCACATATTCCCCTATCTAGGCTCGTGTTATGAACTATTTTACGTGTAATGTATACAGAAAAGCACAGTCATATGGTAAAAGCAATACCTGGAAAGGGAGGGGGTGAGGTAATGGGATAAACACAACTAGAAATTATCTGCCGTTACGTGAAGTACCTCTACAATCCTGCTTGTCCTCAGAAAAAGAGTTAATGCACATGCCTTCATCATGACATTGTAATCTAGTCCACAGATACCAAGTATTAGTAAGTGTAGGTATAACCGACTTCCATTGACACACAAGAAGTAAATCTACCCAACACTAGGCCACTGAAGCATTAAAAGGAAAAATGTGTTTGACAATTAATTACAAAGTAAGATATAAAATTGGTTTTACAGATTTTTTTATTGGAAATAGTTATTTTCATAACTAGTTCCCTTCCAATAATGTGTAAAATCTATTTATGATTTTATGCCACAGTAGAAGCTAAATGACTGTAATGGCAATTTTTTTTTTGGAGGGGGGAGGGGCAGAGATCAAATGACCTTTCATTCATTTAGTTCAATAGTCAGTGGGTGATAATTTTTAAGCATTGACCAATTGATCTAACATAAACAAAGTATACCAATCTAACTTGTCCAAACTGCTGACTTTCAAAGGATAATCCAGTCGCTTTTGAACTACATGCTCCACCTGTAGCCAGTGAACCACAACTGGAAAAAAGGATGGGGCCGGCCCAACTGAAACCATTTGGTTAGAAACTAAGCTGTAAAACCTCACCAAACTGACTAACTAACATGCTCCACTTCAAGTTTGGGAATCCTGTTTCCATGTTTGGTTCACCTGATAACATGATCCTTTTTCAAGAAATCTAATCAGTCTAGCCCCCTTTCTCATCCCCCACCTATCACCTCCTTGCAATTATTATTCTACATTGGATTTGGCAGGACTGAGAAGACTTGAAATTAGCCTCTAAAACTGAGGTCAAAAGTTACAGAAGTTTGACTGGAAACTACTGAAATAGACCACATTGGGGTAAAAAAAATCTCCAAAATCCTGGAGATTCAATACAAAAATTCACACTAATCTATTGGGAGGTCAGCTTCACACAAAATTAACTTCAAGCAAAAGGATAAAGGAGATTATGAGCCGCAATAGATCTTTTCAGATGAAACAAACCATTAGGAACCACTGAAACCCTTCAGGCAGACTAAGATGAACTTTTATAATGCTGTAACATACATATCACCCTTAAACAATGCACACACATGAGCCTTATCATAAACAATCAATTAAACCTACTGAGCCATCTTCCTTTTGTGGGGCTGAAGTTATCATCTACTTGCACAATGTGAAAAACTGCAGACATTCATGACTTCACATTTTGGGGTTTGCCATGCAAATGTTTCTTAATTTCTACATATCACTGGTATGTTGAACAGATAATGTTAACCCTGGGCACTAACATAGGTCTCTATTCTCTTACTTATAGGCACATAAAACAAGTGTTAACTATTTCATTCCCACAACATTTATGGGAATAACCCCTTAAAGAAAACCCAACTCAACGCACCATCATTTTCACAATTAAGAGGTAACAAAACTTCATCAGGCACTGATCTAATAGCTTTAAAATCTTAACACTACCTTCCTTCATTTTTAAAATATTTGCATTTGTATGCTGACACATGGAAGAACATTTTAAGAAAGTCTAAAGGATAAATTCTGACAATATCTGCTTGATGTAAGGTTGATATGTTTTAGTTTTCTGTCTTTTTGTCTCCAATGCTATCTGACATAAGGAAGCCATGTCAGAAGCATATTTCAAATATAGCCCCCTTCCTCCCCTCCCCTCCCTCTCTCCCCTCCCTCTCTCCCCTCCCTCTCTTCCCTCCCTCTCTCCCCTCCCTCTCTCCCCTCCCTCTCTCCCCTCCCTCTCTCCCCTCCCTGCCCCCCTTTATCTACCCACTTCTTGAAAGAATATGCCAGGCCTTCATTTATTTCAATTTACTAAGAAGAATACTTTCTCTAAAGACTTTCATCAATACCTATATTCAGTTCTCAAGCAGCTGAAGTTATCACATTCTGTGAGAAATGTGAACTTGGAACAAGTAGGTGTGATATCACACTGATTGCCAACGTTTTGTATTACTGTAAAATATGCATACACTTTTATACCAAAGACTAGGATCTGGTATATGTAGAGTTTGCATATCCTTCAGCAACTAGCAGCACTAATCATTCTAAAGTCACAAACTAAGAACAAAATGAAGCTTTGATGTCATACCTGCTTGCTTCAAGTCTACATTGGGTAACAAATGTGGTGTCAAGCTGGTAGTATCTCAACCAAACATGAGAACTCTGTTGTTTGGCCAGAATACTGAAGTCCCTCTTTAAAATAAAAATAAATTCTGGCCGGAAGTATTCTTTTAAATCACTATTAACATGGTAATTATACCACTGACAGATATGGAAATGTAAAGAATATTAATATACACAAAAGCCTGTTAGCTGAGGTGAGTCAGTGACTTGTTACTAAACTTGCCACAAGTCATTTCTTTGGAAAATATCTAGCTTCTTGTCCAACATATGACTGGTATTTTACACTGGCAACCAAACAAGATATGACAATCCATTTTGTTGCATTCAGTTTTTGCTGTTTTTTCCTATAGCTCAATGAATCTAAACCTTTTCTTATATTTTTGAGGGCACTGATGGGCAAACTTTTCACAGCCTCTGAATTGCTCTTCAAGAGACTATTAATTCAATACAAATAGTGGAACCTTTCAGCATACTTTATGAATTTCACCTCTTCAGAACTCTTGGGATTCCTACAGATATCAATAAATTTGGCTCAATGTAAATAAGAGTTCTGTTTTCATGTCTGTTTTAATAATATTGTAACATTCATCACAAAAGTAGGTAAAACCTTCGATGGGTGAATCACAAGATAAACTTTCCTTCCTTCCACTGTTCCTCCACCCCTTGCCCCCCACCCACCCAACTTCCTCCCTCACTGCCACCACCCTCTCTCACTTGAGAGGGTCTTGCTGGAACACAGCTTTCTTTCTACCAACTTCGTTTCATAGAAGCTGCTGAATAAATATATGAGTTTCTTAACAATTAATTTCACAATGATTCTACAATTTCTATAGAAATTACATTTTTCCCAAAATGACAGACGTATGATCATATTATAATTTTGTACTCTAACTTCACTCTCAGCAAACTTTCAAGATGTTTTTGTCTTCTTCCATCTCTGCACAAGTATAGCTGGCAATACCTCACTACAAAAATGTTTCCATTCTTGGAATAATTCTGTCAAAAACTGTCAACTTAGCTTTCTCCTCGAAGTAGCACTGCTGTTTGAACATCAAATTCTCAGTAGCTATCATCCAGGGACCATGGTTTTACAAACAGTGGTACTGGAAGGGGGTTGCAATGAGTAGCTTCAAAGTCAGTCATGTACTTGGAGGCCTGCATGGAAGACAAGCACATCATGTATGCCAAAAATCAAGATCACATGACAAAATGGTATTATCTTTTCTCCACATTAATTATATTCTATAATGTAATATCACTTTACACATTGTCCAAAAAACAGATGAAGCATCAAAGCAATAACATTTTATTTAATTTCATTACATCTCTCCTTATCTAAGTAAAAGTATCAGGAACTTTAAGTTAAACATGTTCAGGATCAGCAAGCTTTTTAGGCTTACTGAGGACCATAAACCAGGTTGATTTTAATAGATGAACATCTCAAACTCACTTTCTCTTTTTTAAAGTGCTCAGAGAGTAAGGAAGAACGGGTCTACTATTTTATCCCACTCCTCCTCCTCCTGAAAAAGCTATTTAACATCATGATCTGAAAGTCACAAGTACATCCCAAGAGTTTAGCAGGCCAGCGGCTAAGAAGGGGAAGGGGGAGGATGGGGGGAGGATGGGGGGAGGATGGGGGGAGGGGGCAGTGACCTAAAAAAAAAAAGAAATTTCTGCTTCTATAGCAATAGCTTACCAGAAATATAACCATCTGACTTCTTCTAGCTCTGGACATATCTTCCCCTGCAAGATTCAAATAAATTATACCAGATATGCAGGATGGAAATTGATGACAGGAATTTACCATATTGTTAATTTCAAATTCCATTTCTATTCATTTTATCCATTTGCATATGGCTTCCCTTCTGCAAAAATCAATTTCCATTGGTAAAGATAAGATTCTGCACTTGTTACAGCAGCTACATGGTTTGTTACTTGATGTAATTTACAACAGAACTCCACAAACATGTAGAGAGTTCACATTATTGGTGGGTTTATGGAGTCTAACATCACAATTAAGTTGACTTAAATCACACGTTTTTTTCAATATCGATAAGAAATTGCTCAAATTACTATATACTTGGAATTTTCATTAATAACAGGCAAATTTTTTCCTTCTCACTATTTCATGTTTCCCACATTGTAACATGAATTCAGTGAACCATGTTGTAACCTGAATTCTGTGAATTTTGTCCATTTTCTGCAAAACCGTCAACTCCTGTCTTAAGTTTACAATGGCACAGTGTCATGAGACAGGACATCTCACTGAGGTTTTAGAGTGGAAACATGAACCATAGGCACAAGAGCTAGTGTTGGCCAACACCAGTTATAAGCAAAGCATTGCTTTGATAATCTTTGCGGTATTAAATCTTACAGCTTTTCCACTTGGCTGCACAGCTGGCCAAGGCAATTTTTGGGGATTTATCTGTAAACGTTTGTTATTTTGTAAATCATGGAGACAAACCGCATTTTCTTGACATGACTTCAATGTGGGTAGTACATAAATAATATCATCATATGATACAAAGTTACTAAAAAACAATGATAACATAAAGAAATAGCAATAATAACAAATCAGCTATCTTTAGAATTGACAGATGATCTTACCTACGAGCATAGGATACTTGGAAGAGTGTTTATCACAATAATTTTGAAGAGTTCTTGTACAAGCATCCTCGTCAATCTCAAGAGCATTAAACATCGCCACTGAAAACAAAAGTATGCTTATATTGATGAACATAAAAGGACACAATAAAAACACTGAAGTATGATTTGAGGTTACCTTTTTACCATTAATTTTTGTCCATATCATTTAACATGTTAGGACTTGCAGGTGCATCTTTATTACACTAAAAGATAAGGAATGTAAGAGAAACTGGTAGCAACGTTCAGGATTGGAGCTTTACATCCTGTGAGTTCCAATTCAACATCCGAATCCATGGGCAAGGAGAAGGGGGAGACATGTCCTGCCCAATATTTAACAAATTACCCATTGACTTTGATTTTTCACACAGTCAATTGTTTGAAAAATGGGTCATGTCCCCCCCTCCCCAATACTGAAAACAAATTGCCACCTTGTCCGAATCCAAGGTTTAAGTCTTTTCCATTAAGGTCAGAGCAAATAACACAGCCATAAACCATTTTCCCCATAGCAATAACAAAGGATTATGGGACAGAGTTTCGATATGCATTGTTTTTGTCAATGACATTTTACTAAGGCCTAAAAATAATGCACACCAAAACTCTATCCCATTATCCTTTGTAATAGCTGTTTAAAAAATGGTCTACCGGATTGCTCTTGAATGAAAAAATCACACTATTACCCCACACCCCCAGACTGCCAAGTTTCACTGCTGTAAATGCCAACATTGCCTTTTTTCACCAACCAATGGATAATTTAACTGAAGTATTACAAATATTTAAAGTTACGTATCGTCTAAATTAAGGCTGGATGAAAAATATTCGAAAAAGTCTGTGGATGTAAATTCCACATCTATAACACACAGCTGCATTGAAAAACAGCAAAGACACACTTTCCCTTCATACAGCAGCTTATTCTAATCTTAATGTGACAATCTTTTTTGTATTTATTACCAATTAGAGGATAGTTATTTCCATGTCAATCACAGTGGTTTTATGAAATGTAGCTATCAGACCCAAGGTATGGTTAAAATAAATCCTGATCTATCTTGTTCTCAGGATTAGATCCCATGCTCAACATCTAGGCTGCTATGTATTAGCACATCACATCCACATCTGATTTCCAATTTTTATCTTTGCAAGGAGGAAGACACAATGCCAAACACAAGAGCAAGCTTCCAAGTTTAATGCTCCATGACCCATGATGAAGTGGATTCAGTTTCACTATGACTTTACCATTGTCCTTACACTGAAATAGTTTGTTGAATTACAGCAGCCATATGTTGTAAGCATAATTGCAGGAGACCTGACTGCCAGACAACTATAACTGTGTCAAGATCAATGTTACCTAAGGTATAAGGCCAGTAACATGATTTCCTGTGTACCAGAAAATTCTTTTAGTCTTGATCCATAAATTTATGCTACAACCTGCCACTTGAAAGAAAACATGGGTTTGACCCTGAAAGTATCAGAAAACAAAGAAAACTCACACATTGAGATCTGATCAGCAGCATGAAGGTACTGTGTCAGTAAATCAACAGACTCTAGATTCATTAGTGTTGGATATCTACAAATGAGAAAATATGCAAAAGTCAGGACACACAAATGACGTCTACTGACATTTAGACAGATACTCCTTTCATAGAGTCAAGAAATGAGATTTTTATTTACAGGAATAGTCTATTCCACTGTGAAATTTTTTTTTTTTTTTTAAACTGAATGAGCAACACTTCCTCAATGTAAGAGTACACAGAGGTCAAGTGAAATAGGTTGGAGTCCTCAGATTTACAAGGACCCTATTTCCTAAAAAGACAGATGCCCCCCCCCCCAAAAAAAAAACCAATAATAACTATACTGCAAAAGTGTAAGCCCTGTGCTGCAAGATGATGAAAATTAAGTCTATATGAATACTTGTCACAAACAACGTCATTCATAAATCCTTGAAGTTGACAAAGAATACAGCTTTATATTCAAGAGAGAAGGTTCTCACTCAAAGAAATTGCCTGCTTAGTAGCTCTTTAATAATTTGCTTACCCAAATTTTTCAATTTTCAAATGATGGAGGATTCATTACTCTTTTAATGTATATCATATTATAAAATGAAGCTAATGCCAGAGTTTAATGAGAATGAATGGTTTCATAACAAAACAAATATTTTGTCTGAGACATGCTGATGGAATATAAACACAGTTTGCCCTTTAATATCAATAGAATGCAACTTGCTATTCAGATGCACTTTCTAGTAAATAATAACAAAGAAAACCTTCCTAATTTTATGAAACATTCATCATCTTTCAATGATTCATACACTCTCTAGAAAAGGAAATTCAAGTCCCTTTCTAGGACCAGTATTCTCAAGCACGTATGTAACAAACGCATCCCAAATACAGTTGCTAACTTAATGTGTGAAAAAAAGCAAAATTTGGCAAAAAAGAAAACCACATTGTTCTGAGATGAGTTTTCAAAAAGAAAAAACCAAGAACTTCAATAGATTTTCTACGCTCATCTTATGACTTTCAAACAATCAAATTCAAACACTTGTAAAGTCTTCAACTGCTTCATTCAAATTCAAGCATTTCTACTTAAATTTAAGAATTTCCAAGGTTTCAAGGCTGCATACAAGCCCTTTATTTTGTCAGTTTGTTATTATACATGCATACGCACCTGTGCTGCATGAGTTTTATTAAGAGGTCATTTCCTCTGTTGAAAGCAACATCTGGTGTTTCTCTGGAAAGGGAAGAAAACATAAAACCATAATAATTTTAATACCAGCTGTTTGAAACTTAGAGCAGTAGTCCAGTGACACAGTGTAACTTATTAAATATATTGCATAACCTGGTGAATAACAAGAGAGAAATTGGGACAAGTTTAACAAACCAAAATGCACTATTTATGAAAAGCAAGCTTTTTTTTAGCAGCTTGTTGGAGCAATCAAAGAAAAACAGATTTGCAGAATGAGCAAAATGCTGAAAATATGGGTGTGAGAGAGGCTGCACTCTGAATGGCAAATGTAACTGTTATACATTTCTGGCTGAGCTCCTGCCAGATACTTTGGCACAACAATACCAATCCTCCAGATTTGTTTCCTGCAGTAAAACTGTCCTACAAACAGTTTCTCCACGTGAAGCGTTTCATGACACACATAGTGCAAGTTCACTTCATCTGGGTTTTACCAGCAAAATTCAAGTACAAGGTATTTTATCATATAAAAAGTGAGTATACCATTTCAAATTGGCATCAATTCTCCTATCTACCTTTTTGGGTATTAGAATAATTACAAAATAATATGCACAGATGTGTTCAACTACAGGCAAATATGTCAAAAGGTAAGCATACCCACAGGATTCACCACATGCTACTATAAGAAGATGCTGAGAAGTAAAGATATTGATCTCCTTGCACTGTACTATAAAAAGTATTCAACACATAGAGAGAATATGTACTTATTACAAGCTAATTTTTCAATACTAACTTTGGGTAATGAAATCATTCTGCTATGCCTACAGGAGTTTCTGTGATGGGCTACACAAATTAAGTCATGTATTTTTAAAAATTTGTGCACAGAAAGTTCCTCCAGGAGGTCTTCAAATTCTGATGACAGATGATGGTGGTACACACTTCAGAAGTGCTGTGATCAACCTTCCAGCAGTTGGCCCTAGTTGAAATATATAATAGTCAGCCATGAGCTGCCTCATAATAGAACAAATACAATCAGGGGAAAAGTGGGGACAGGGAATGGGAGACCCAATTTGAGCACTACATAAAAATAATAGCCCATGAATTCATTATCTCCATATCTGCCACTATTGACTATTACCAGTGTCCTGAATACACTTCTAGGCACCCTCTGTGACAAACTTATTTCTGTTTGTTTGATGAACCTGCTTTCAAAAATATTTTCCATTGACAACACTTACGACGTAATAATGACTTCATCTTTAGTTCTCCGGAGGAGCCTGATTGGTCCTGGATATCTGCCAAGAGGAATAAAGAATAAAATATATCCAGAATGAATACAAAGAAGAAACAACAGAGAGAATGGACATCATAGATGAACAAAAGAGGCAACCATAAATACAAAAAAGGCAGTTGTGGTTGGAAAAAGTAGTAAAAGTAATTATTGTAAGTTTATTTCCTATCTGGTGTTCTGACCATGTGCCACCACTGTTTGAGAATGTCATTAAATGTACTCAAGCTGTTGAGTCCCAAAGTCTAACAGCTATGTTGTCTTCCCATAAAAGGGTTATGTCCTTCATAGGCCTTTCAATTTGAAGAGTCTAACTTGAACTGCATTTTCAGTCACTGGATAAGATGAGTGAGAATAAGAGTAACTCACCGTATCAGCTGTTCTGCAATATTAAGATTCATGTGTTGACGCAAACTGCGATGAGCAAATCCCTCTGCAAAGTAGTAAAATAAATGATACTTATGGCTTCTAGCAAGAATGTAGTGACGAACTTTCATTCCTCAGTCTGTGCTTGGGTATGTATCTATGTGTGTGCATGTGTGCATTTGTGTGTGTGCATGTATACCTTCTTTCCTTTTCTCAAACTGCAGTAAACATGTAACTATGAATGCAATCTGATCTGTCATACCTTCTTTAGAACAACAAAGCTTGCAGCTTAACTATTCCATAAATGCCTTTAAGTGTGAAACACACACGACTCATCCTCCTCTACATGTCACTCACCCAGCCCTTTCCCTTACATAAAATAGCCACCTCCTGTTTCCTAAACCTCAACATCACCATGTAACTCTTCGTCTCCAGGCCCTCTTACCACAGTCCAAATATAATAAAACAACCTGCAGCATGCACCTTCAATTTTATTACCTATACAGTATTGTACCACCTTACATACTTGCACCTCTAAACATCACTAAAACTTCTGCACTGTGCCAATATATTTCCTACCTATTGAACCCAACACATTTTTTGAAAATAATCTAAATCTTTCCAAACTTTGATAACAACCTTATATCTTTTTCAAGCTATTTCAGAACATAGATATTGCATATTAAAAGAAAAACGGCAGAGCTAATTTTCTTGAAGTACTGCAGTCATTACAAATCTGTACAGACTGATAGCTCTGTATATAAGGCTGTGACAGTCAGTCTAAAACCAGAAGCAGGTTTCTGCGGCCGCTAAAACCATTTTTCAAAAAGTACATTGACCTTACATACATACCATATACGAGGTACAGCCAGGTCGAGGAAATATTCAGAAGTTTTTATAAAAGTTATGATCCACAAATTCCCATATGTTTGTTTTAAAAGGGTAGTGGACTTTCTGGCAAAAAAATGTATGAAATGCATGGCAAAATGAAATTTTGAAATGGAAATCAAACCATGATGGGTTATAAACCACTTTTTTTCCAACAACCGGTTTTTCGGTTGTGTGAAAATTTCGAAACCGAATCAAGCCAAAACAGGTTTTAACCAGTTCTCAAATCTACACTGATTTTGTGAACAGCCTTATCTATAGATATGATACTAATGACTTACTCATTCTTTCAGGCATTTTGGCAAGACCAAGAGGAACTATATCATCAAATGTGGCATCAAGTATCTTGAAGGAATAAACAAAATATAGTAAATATCTCAAAATAAATCACTTGTGAAATACAGGGAGGTTAAACATCTTTAGAATTTAAAGGGAAATACTGTGTTTACTATACATCAACACAGCATGAAAATGACTGTAATCGTTGCAAAAACCGTTAAGTCTCATCCGTAAACTCCAGAAATAGCTTTTCTTCCCCCAAAATATTATACACTATAAAGTTTATGGTTGTTGCATCATTTTGAAGTTTCAAGTGTGTGTGAACTAAGTATTCACGAGCTGTAAAACAATGAATTTCTTTCTGTGAGAACTATCTCTCTTGGTAATAATGTTTCCCCACTGCCTTATTTTGAATTGCCTATCATTCTGTATCTACATATCATAGTTTTAAAGATATGAAAATTTTCTGTTCCATTAATGCAATATTTGACACTCGTTATAAAAACAAACTTTCAACCATCAAAGAATTGCCAAAATTTCAGCATGTGCTGACAGACATAGGTGCTGTAACTGAGTGAATAAAGGCGGTGGCATTTGAAGCAATGAAGTTAGGTGGGTTTTTCATCTAAGAGCAATCTACAGTTTTCCCATCTGAGCTGGCCTTTCAAATTCAAAGAGACCAAATTTGATCTAAATTGTTCAGTTGGTTAACCACCCGACCTGAAGGTGTGATTCGTAAGCCACACAGCCTTCTCCCACATTGTGGTCACTTAGCATCATAAAGCAACTGCCGTTCAAGGCCTGAATTATTAAATAATACACAGGAGGAATTCACATCCTGCTGATTTCACACTCATTTCATTAGCAGGTATTCATGTTTCTAGCACTAAACATTATTCATACCTTTATTACAGCTTTTTCAACGGGTATCAAAAATGTTTATATCATTTTCAAGGGAATGGCACAAAAAAAATCTCATGATAGATAGAGATTTGTAGCTGATGACAGTAACTTTTTATTTATTTTTTTATTTATTTATTTTTTTATTTATTTACTTTTTTATTTATTTATTTTGTTTATTTATTATTATTATTATTACTATTTTTTTTTTTTTTGGGGGGGGGGGGGGTAAAAAGGGTTGATACCACTTTTAAAATTTGTCTTCAAGTAATATCAGATAAGACTTAACACTTACTGTTGATATGTAGTAACCAGGGATATCATGCCTGAATGTTAGGCTAGGCTACCAATAATAGATCTCAAGGTCTTGGCTTTGATTAGCATAAATTACTCTAAAAATGTCTTAGTGATCTGTTACTTCAGGCCTGACTGTAAATGTGAACAATACTTACAATACCAGAGATTTTAGGGTAGTTCATAGCAGCCCAGGAAGAGGCATAGCCACCTATAGACCAAGCAAAGAGTGTGATATCTTCTAGATGAAAGCCCAACTTCTCTACTGCATACTGCATTACAACCTCCATGGCTGCTTGCTCCTGACTTGGGTAAGGTGTGCCCTTCATGAAGAGAGAGAGAGAGAGATGAGAGATAATGTAGAGGACATGGAACAACCATTTTATTGACCTGCCAAACTATGGGATGACTTAATATGTAAGTTAAAGATATCACAAGGCATTACCTAAAGTGAAGTCATCTCAATTCAGACTGGTACAGTGAGCACATTGTCATGAGTACTAGTACCAAATTATTGTCTCATTTTGTGAACACCAATACCATACTTGCACACAATGTCATTAGTACAAGTATAGTATTTCTGGTTGTGAGTATAAGTACCAAACATGTAGTATGAGTACAATGTCATGAATATATGGGTAGTAATGCAGTATTTGGTTGCAAGTATGAGCACCATACTAGTGAAGTGAGCACCATGTCACGAGTATAGGTACCGGTGTAGTGTCTCTGGCAGTGAGTATGAATATCATACTTGAAGTATGAGTGCAATGTTATGAGTGTAAGGGTACATGTGTAGTGTCTCTGATAGTGAGTATGAGTATCATACTTTTGAGTATGTGTACAAGTGTAGTTCTCTGGTTGCAGTTACAAGTACAGGTACAAGTATGCTTTATTTGATAAGTACATGTTCAAAATATACCATCATCATCATCAATACTCAACTCATAAAATCTGCAAGCACCGCTGCAAAACTTGCAAAATTTCGAGGGCGCACATACTTTGAAGACCCAAATTTCTAGCTTTTACTGTACTTGGAAAGAAAATAATTACGAGCGATAAGCATGTACTTCTTCTTTAAAACTTGTAATAATTATAAAGCAAATGAGATCTTTGGAAATTTTCAAGATTTTTCCCTTCACAATCGGATCATCCGCAGCTAGCCATGAACGTTAACTTACGACACTGGCATCGACTGGCACGATGCATTATATGATATGAGTACAGACTGTACAGAACGGCTGGGCAGGCGTTCAATGCAAACGTGGCAAGCAGCTAGACTGTGAACTGCAGTACTACAGTATGACGATATACGGTGCAGATAACTTTCCTTTTGTATGGAATTAGGCGACTTAGTAACTTAATTTCGTGATTTTAGTGTGAATGACAAAAACTGAGTTAACAAACACACACGAGACTGTTGTACACACTGAAAAACAATGAGTAATGAATGTAGGAAAAGATGAAAGGAAAAAAATTACGAACCCTGACCGATTGACATGCAACAAGAACATACTTTCTTTTCCGTACCAACCATGTGCGTTGTGTGTACATGTGTACTCTAGTTTAATCTATGTGGCGCAGAACGGCAGATTTTGTAATGGCTATGAGTTTGGTAGCTACTGTAGGAAACATAGCAGTGACCATACCCAAATTACGCATCAAGTAATGATTAGAAAAAGTTGAGCTGACAATATTTCGTATCACATAACTTTCACCATCTAGCAGAGTTATGACTTACAGTAACTGACATTATAATATCAATATTGCCATTCAACAAAAATATTTAACCGTTTAAACCGTAACACGAAAATATCCGTAATTATCACGCAGTCTACCAGAGACAGGAGTGACATTGCATGGCCCACGGTATGTATTGTAACAGCCCAGTCGTTATGTGGCTTTCGCACTGATTGTGGCATTGTAGAAATCCAAGAACACGAAAATCTCGGGATTTCGCATCACAATTTAAGTAAATGCCTGTGCCACAGCATAGTAGATACAATTGGTATATACTACGTACTGTAACATACAGCTGCAAGAAAGCATGCAGAATTGCTTTCGTTCGGTACAATTACTATACGGTATCTGTACGGAGATTATAAATGTGGTACAATGGTAGTTTTCTGTCTGCAAAAAGCTGCTTCAAGTCAAAACATTTCATCCAATATTTTAAGATTGGCGAACAACAGATATTTTCGTGATTTGACAATAAAGAATGGAGTTTATAGCTGCTCTATTTAATTTGAATTAGGATGAAAATTTCTAGCTGCGACATGATTTTCGCGGACGCAATACGTCTTTGTGTCCAGCTTTTTGCAGCGGTGTCTGTAAGTATGAGAATGAATACAATCCATTCTCCTGAGTATGAGTAATGGGCAGGTAAGTCAAAGCCAGGAGTCCCAGTGTATACTCTCTCTAAGTCTGCATCACACACTGTATGCATTTACTCTGATCAAAATGATCCAAATTTTATCTAACAGTTGACATACTGTGCACAACAACAAGGCAGTAGAATGCACAGACGGAAAGTTGCAAAAAAGTACCACTTCAGAGAACTACATGCATAATGGGAAACAAAGAGCAGTTGACATGACTACGGCATTGGAAAACATGATAAACATTACAAACAGGTAAATTTTCTGTACTCACAGTGCTTCCTCCAAAACCAGGATGGTTCCACCCAAGCACAGAGTAACCACCTGTTGAGTTGAAAAACAGACAACTTCAATCATTCCCTCTCCTTAACTTACAAAACATCAAAATCTAAGAACAAAGTAAAGTTTCTATCATTAATTATTGAAGAAGGATAACTTGGCTGTAATCATTCATGACCCCCAATACTCTGTAAAATATCTAGTCAGACATGGAAATAATTGTAAACAGAGACAGTAATCTAACACTCCAAACTTTCTATACAAAGTTTATGGTGACCTGCAAGTGATCAGAACATATTACAATTTAACAAAAACTCCAGGTGAAAACTGTTGTAGTTTGGTTCATGAATATTGTATTTATTTTTATTTGGAGGGTTTGTTATATTATGCATTTGTTAATTTTATATGCCTACAACAATTTCAACCCTATTAACAGTCAAGACCTTAACCCTTAAAGTGCTGAATTAATTCACTGTGCCTAAATTAATTTCCAAGGTGATCCTCAGTTCAAAAGCCTACTTTCAATATCAAATTACTCCCACAACTTGTTTGGTGAAGAAGTGATGAAAAAATAAGTTAAAGAATTTGAGCTGTGTTTACAAACGAGACACTAATTTGTGACATTCACTGTAACAAAGAACAAAACACTTTACAAAATTAGCAAATTTGTTCAAAGTTTGATCATTTTTATATTTTGCATGTTTAGTCTTTCATTAACGATAACTTTTTCTTGTATACCTTATTGATTACTTTTCTGCAAAAGATATGAAGCCCACTAAATTCTAAAGTTGGGTAGATATTTCCACCTGTAGTGTGGAGAGCATACTCATGCACTGCTGATATATCCCCCAGTAGTGCTAAAAGTATTAAAGATGAATAGACCACTTAGTTCACGAAAAAATGGAGGAAAACTCCAGGGAACACTTGAAATTACACTGGAATATCAGAAACTAACATAGATGTAAATTGTTTGACTTACAATCAAGAGGAGTAGCGATGCATCCTATTTCATAAAACCCTGCATTTCCTTCTGTACATATAACCTGGATAAAATCATAAAAAAAATGAGTTGATTAAACAACACTGAACTTTCTACACTTCAAAAAGAAATCTGCCAAAATATTGATAATAACCTTTCTGATCACTGGTTAACGTAGGTTTCATTGAGAGACTCCTATGATTTCATCTGTTATTGGTTTTACTAGCTTCATATGGATGATGTCTTGAACTGACCAAGTTAAAGCTGACATGAGTTACAATATGGCATCAGAAGATGTGACAATTTCATAAAGTTGTATGGTAGGTATGTCACAGAGTAGGCTGCAGGCTTAAAAGAGACCAACCTGTAAGCACCTATGAGTGTTTAATACACACAGTTTTGGACAATTGTGGTTACAGGGTGCTAAGTCTACTTAATTTAAAAAATTCAGTGCCCCCGAGTACTATACCAGGCTAACTGTGGATGATAACTGAAGATACACCTTCTCATTATGAGTAGGTACAAAGGGTAAAAAAGCAGGTGTGGGCCAACCACTCTCACTCAGTTGTACAAAAAAAAAAGGGTATCTAAAGCTTAGGAGGGTAGTAGGATCATTACTTTGCACTACTGCATGACAGATGATCAAACAAAGACCATAAGCTAATGACTTCCTGAATCAGACAACCAGAAATCCATTTGCAAAGGTTCTTTTACCTCACCAAAGACAATAACAATTCTCCCAACTAAATTAACTTTTAGACCCTCCTCCAATTTAAACCAAACGTCCTGTCTAGTACACCTCTAAGACAGAGCCACTGAGTTTAAATTGCCTGAGGCAACATTGTCAAACACAGTGTGTGTGAGCTTAATTGGGAACACAGCTGACTACACAAGTCATTGTTGGCCAACCACAGTGGAGCTGTACTGTTTGAATGAATGTCAATCAAAGTGCAGTTGTCACTTGTATTTAGAACTCTGGGGCTATTCCTAACTATGTTTAGGTAGAGAGTTGATAGCATCTTCCTGGTTTGGAGGGATGCAATATCCCCTTTAAACCACCAATCTGAAACCCCTATAGCACCACTACAATCATCCATGTTAAACAAGGAATTCTGAGCCACCAAAACATTTTCAGTTGTTCTGAGACTCCTTGAATGCAAGCCTGTGCACTCTAACCTTCAAGCCAACTCAACCTTTTATTGCCATGGATAACACATCATGATTTTTTACAACAATGGAAATCTGAATCTCATTGACAAAACCAGAAAGCCCAAAGGCTTAGTGATTCCTTGCCCTAGAAAATGTTGAGATTTTCTTGGGAATTCTTGGGAAATATTGCTTTTCGACCTCTAATGATCCCAGATGACCTCTGGCCACCACAAAACAAAACAGTTCTTCCTCCAACCATGAAGCATCCATGTACCAAGTATGAAATCTATCCAAGCTTCCCACACTGAAAAATCCTGTTCAGAGGGTTCTCAGACTTTGACTGCTGGTGACCTCAAATGACCTTTGACCTCCACCAAAAACAATAGGGTTCTTCCTCTCAACATGACAAATCTATATACGAAATATTAAGTGTTTGTCATTGCTATCTGGAGATATTGTGTTTAAAAGGTTTGCAGCTTTTGACCTCTTGTGTCCTCAAATGAACTTTGACCTCTACCAGAACAAATAGGGTTCTTCCACTCTACATGATAAATCTGTATACCAAATATGAAAAGTGTTGGTCATCCCTATCTCAAGATATGTGTTTACAAGCCATTTACAAGGTTTTTGCAGTTCAACCTCTAGTGACCTCAAATGACCTTTGACCTCCACCAAAAACAATAGGATTCTTCCTGTCAACATAACAAATCTATATACCAAAATATGAAAAGTGTTGGTCATTCCTATCTGGAGATATTGTGTTTACAAGCCATTTGCATGGTTTTCGCAGTAACACCTCCGGTGACCTCAAATGACCTTTGACCTCCACCAAAAACAATAGGGTTCTTCCTCTCAACATGACAATTCCATATCCCACATATGAAAAGCGTCGATCATTGCTACCTTGAAATATCGTGTTTACAAGGTTTGTGTGTTTTGACCTCTGGTGACCTCAAATGACCTTTGACCTCCACCAAAAACAATAAGATTCTTCCTCTCGACATGATAAATCTATATACTAAATATGAAAAGTGTCAGTCATTGCTATGTTGAGGTATTGTGTTTACAATGTTTGTGGCTCTTGACCACTGGTGACCTCAAATGACCTTTGACCTCTACCAAAAACAACAGGGTTATTCCTCTCAACATAATAAATCTGTATACCACATATAAAAAGTGTTACTCATTCCTTTCTCAAGATATTGTGTTTACTAGCCATTTACTTGGTTTTTGCAGTAACACCTCCGGTGACCTCAAATGACCTTTGACCTCCACCAAAAACATTAGGGTTCTTCCTCTCAACATGACAAATCTATTTACCTAAATATTAAAATGTCGGTCATTGCTATCTTGAGATACCGTGTTTACAAGGTTTTTGATTTTTGACCGCTGGTGACCTCAAATGACCTTTGACCTCTACCAAAAATGATAGGGTTCTTTCTCTCAACATGACAAATATATATATCAAATATGAAAAGTGTCGGTCATTGCTATCTCAAGATATCATGTTTTCAAGCTAGGCATCACATGCACACACACACACATGACATCACCATCACATAGATGCCTTGCCTGCCTTTGGCAAGGAATCAAAATTAGGGCATTTCAGTACAGTGTGTGATCATCTGTCTGATAAGGATAGTATTGAAAAGGTACAGAGGTGCCCAATTTTTTAGTCACTTGAACTGCCAGTCAAGTGTCACTACCATGCTGAAACAGCTTGAATAAAATAGCCTTGAGACTAGATGCTTTGATGCTCACCTACGTCATATTTAAAGAAACCCATGGCCTCATTCCAAGCAATATCACACATCTTTGTTTGATCAGGACCTAGTGACAAGACCATCAACACATGACAGATATGGAATGTTTCTGTACTAACAAATTTCTGCTTACAAAAACTTTTACCTGAATTCCCTTTATCCTAAGACCATATCATAATGGCATGCTCAGCCTGACAAAACCTTCAGTTCACATTTGATTTTGCATTTTGAATCACAAACTTTTGACTTTTGTTATCAAACCAAAAAGTCAGCTTAAAAGTTAAGATGTTTGACTCCTCATGTCCTCAACTGTAAGGGATAGCTTTCTTCTGGGTACTGGTACAGAGCTTTGTGAGTCCTGAGAAATTTTAAGGTTTTTAATGAAGCATTCTAATGAATTTGACTCCTCTTATTTATTTGCTTCTGCTTATTATAACACCAATTTCTTCTCCAGTTCACCACTAAATTTTCCAGCACTGGCAATTTGACACCTTAGCCACTGAAATGCCTGTGGGGTTGGCTAAATGTATGTATGTATGTATTAATTCTATCTGATAGGCTTTAGCCTACACTTTCTAGTGGATGTGGTACATGTTCCTTCAAAGCCATAACTTGACTCACAATTCTAACTCCTGAGGCTGCAGGTAGCTGACTTTAAAACTTATGGAGCAATCCTTGCCTCATCTAAAGTATAAGAGGAAAGAAATATTATTTTCAGTGCTACATATAAAAGCTTCACTTACCAGCTTCTGACCATTAGCTTGTGTTGTTTGTCTTCTATCAAAAAACATCACATCAATGCTATTGTTATCTTTTGTTTGCAATTTAGCTCGTAAACCGTCTAACTTCTCAATCATTTTATCCCGGTTCTCCTGAATAGCTGATGCTGAAAATAGAAAGTATGTATCTTAAAGATGATTACTATGCTCACAGTTTCTGTAATTTATGTCTTTACGAATAACACAAAGGACATGCATCTGAAATATCCCTTGAACTTTTAATACTGGATGATTTTAAAAATTTTAATATCCCCCCCCCCTCCCAAACTTCCAAAAATTTGAGTAGAAAACCACAACACCCTCTATACCTCTTCTTTGATGAAAGTTTGTGATAATTCAATTAAATCTCAGACACAAAAATTCACGATATAGCAATACAGTTCTACGTTCTGTGTACTCATGCTAGTATCCAGTCAAATACATGTGAGAATACTATTTCAGCCATGCTTTATGAATACCCTGTACCTATTTTACTGAGCAAGTACATGAGTGTCTGATGACACCTTAAATGGCAAATTTATTACCAAGTGATTCAAGTTGCAAAGACAAAGTTAACTTTACAGCTCATTCTTCAATCTCAACCGTCTTAGCAACTCCTGCTGAACAGCTTCATTGACCAATCACATACTGCTGAAAAAACTACCATTGCTTATTGGCTGTTTGCAAACAATCTACTCTATACCCTCATGTCATTTGATAATCTGAAGGTGCTGCATTCTCTGTTCTGCCACTCTGCTGTGCAACAGATGTTTACATATCTCACTGATCTGCACAGAGTACTAACCAATCACAGAGGTTTAAATTAATTTGAAGAAATAGTTTCAATTTATCATTTTTTACATATCAATCGAGGTAACATTAACAATCACAAATTTCACAGAAATTAAAGTGATTGTATTTTGGGGATGATGAATAAGTCTGCCTTTAAAGAGCACTCCTTCTTAAAACCTGTCTTTTCTTACCTACTAGTTGGTTCAATAATTCTGTGTGACCTGGATACACTAGCCATCTACCAAAAGTATGCATAGTACAGTAGCTGACAAGTTCACATGGCAATCCAATCAACTGACTCAGAAGCCCAGGACTCCTTGAAGATGAAGATTCAGCTCTCATCTGTTCTAGTGAGAGACCAAGGGGCTTAGCTTCATTTCTGTGAGGATTAAGTAACATTCAAAGGGATAAATGAGAGTGACAGATTAAGTATGTGGTGTTAGGGTGAAATTTACATGGACTTACCACAATCAATGAAATCTTAAGCTCCTGATTCCAGGAAATCTAGAGTGCATTGGGAGCTACTGTACTTTTGAGTTCACACAGAGATATCTTTATAAAGATTGCCTGATTTGCAGTTTCACCTTAAAACCTGTTTGCCTGTTTTTGATTTTGTTTTTTTTGTTTTGTTTTTTTTCATTTTTTTTATGAAGACATTTACTTCTATGCTAAAATATTTTTCAAATTTTCAAATGTAATAAGAAGCAGAACACAATTGATAAACATTACCAGCACAAAGATGAATATTTTTACAGCATTATAGGTCACTTTTATGATAAGTCCTGTAATTGAAAGTATCCTAGCACCTGTATATTTGTGGCTAGAGAGTTTACAGGTAACTACCGATCAGTTTATTACATTGTTTCCTGGGCAGGACAGACCTACATGGAAGCTAGTGAGAATAGTACAGAACCTCCAATCCCAATTTGCAGAAGTACTGGGTTTAGTCAAAACCAATCATTTATACCAAAGTAGGTTAAGATCACTTACTTAGTGCTTTCACTGAATGAAAATTCAAGAGGCCAGTGGTTGAAATCAAAATCATAGTTTCGCACCTTTCTCTGCATGGGGAAGGAAGGAAGTAATGAAGAACTTGTAATGTAGAAAACAAACCATTAGTAGAAAACTGAACTTACTTTTCCCTTCTCAAATTATATATCCTCCCCCCCCCTTCCTTAAGCTGAGTTAATAAGGTGGTTAACAGTTACATTTTTTTGAACCACTGAACTGCATGAGACTGGCACAGTCCTCCACTTCCTTCAGACTACTGTGTAAGGCATAAACTTTGTCTCACTGTATAGTGCACTGTATAGGATATTATTTCAATTTTTTGTATTGTGTGCTATATGAGTCATTATTTTCTTAATACCAATTTTACAGCTATAAAAGTTACATCTAAATCTATACAGCACTTGTATTGGAAAACATTCACTGGATCTGATTTGGATGGGGATTTTTGCACGAGTTTTGCAACATGTAATTATGCTAATGCAATAAGGTAAAAGTTTAATTCCACAGTTAAAGTGGACCTGGAGCTTAGAATTACAAGAATATATTTTTTAGAGGTTGGAAGATTAAATCACATTAATCCAACTCCCATCTTCATAGCTTATTTCACTGCTGAGATATAAAATGTTGAAATTTATTCCCTTAATTTGAAATAGTCCATTGCACAATAATTTGTGATGTCCTTATTGTACAACTCACATTACATGCTTTTGTTTCCCTTTTAATTTAAAAAGTTAAAAAAATTAAAATGATTGTATAACCTTGAAAAATAACTGTTCTCTTGCATAGCGTGTGGTATGGAAAGGGCTTGTATAGTCCAGTCACCCCATACCAGTAAGAAAGTGATTTCATTTTGACACAAGGTGCAGTGGCTTTTGAAAAAAACAAAGAAAAACAAAGACGGTAATATGAGTAGTACAAGAATGACATCACAAAGTATTGCACAATCTAACATTTTAAAGTGGGTGAATAAACTTCAACATTTTACATCTCAGCTCAGGAATGTCCTGTGAAGATGGAAGTTGGACCAATTGAGTTCATTTTTCAAGCTTTGTAACATATATTTTTGAAATTTTTGACTTTAGGTACACTTTAATGACGTTACGACTGCCAAAAGTTTTGCTTGACCATGAACGTGTGTGTGTGTGTGTCCTGTGGACACATTTATGTGAGTTAGTTGAATAGATTCGACTGGCCCAAGACAACACTGAAGTGAAAAAAATGGTTGGTGCTTACTGCACATGTAATGCAGCCTATTGTAGATACCATTCTCATGCTGGAATCAGTATAGCATGCAATCCATTGCCCTATGATTGTTCGCTTAATGTACACTACATGCAGGCCCTACAGATGCATTTTCTGCTTAACTCAATTGCGCATGAGGGGAGTTTCGGACAAAGGTACGTAGCTCACTTTAGGTGCCATGATAATTGCTTAAAATAGCTTTGTGGAAACTGGATTTAGTCCTCAAGAGTCAATTAATTAAGAAATAAATCGCATTTGGCGAACTATTATTGGTGAATAAACCGTCGAGACTCCAAATTTGACAAAATAACGGACAAGGC
>WURT03034499.1:5046-15082 GCA_009936505.3 Holothuria glaberrima
TTTTTTATTACTAAAATGGCCTGAAAACCTGCAACTAGTAAAATAATATACAGACACTTATCTTCATTTTCTGTGTTCGACATGCGTAAATGATTAACAACAGACTCACTAAACATGGATTGAGAATAAGGTATTATGTAAGAACAAAAGCGTAAGTAAGTGGGCGGGTGGGTGGATTTCTATTTTGTTTCACTATTGATGGAAAATGACACAAAAGGTCAGATTTAGCTCATCGCGTCAAAAGAATGGCAGCATTCCTTTCTACCCACTGAAAGTGTGAATTTTGGTGGGATACAGATGCATGCACCGGAGAAGATAGGCGATAAAATTTTGTCATTAGAATGCGGAGCTGGAAAAACTTCAGAAAAAACATACTCTAATCGAAATGACATTATTTTAAACCGGTCTTAAATTACATTATCAGAATTAATTGATCATACACACTGCCAACGAGTGGGCACACCCACTCACACTCCTTTGGGTTAAAAGAAACAAACAACAGACTACTATTATATGAGATCAGGACGGGGTTGGTATCCTTACCTCCACGACTATCGGTAGGACTTTCCAGTAAGTCTTGCCCTCTCCACCGAAAGAAATAAATCTATGAAAGGCAGAGATTTCATACAATACTTTTCCTAAGACCCCCTGCTCTCTAGGGAAGAGCCGAGAGGCAAAATCAAACGTTACTAACGAAAGGAGTTCTGCTCCCCCAAAGGAGCCACATCCTGCGAGAGGACAACAGGGATGAACACCAACCTTTTGACTGTCAGACTTCTACATCATGGGTCTGTCATGCGTGGTCCCGTTCTAGACTGGTTGAAAAGAACACATACTACACATGATCTTAGCCAAAAGGCCGAGAAGCAATTTTGGACAAAAGTAAGGGTGGACAACCTTGACACACCGTAGAAAATCAAAGTCAAGTGTCCCGGCCCTTGTTTTAAATTATGGTCTTCTACATCCATAGTTTTACCTTGGAACTTCGTATTACACTGTTAAAAATAAATCTGTTAATTTACAAATATTCTCTGGTATTCAAGTTTCCAAACAATTTCTGTAAAAACAAAGTACTAAAATGTTCTGTTTGATTTTATGATTTTTTGTGTAAACTTTAAAGATTTCTTGTTAAAATGTACAGGGATTACATGTAAATCTGGACGAATTATGTAAAGTTATTTAAATGTTATAAATCCATTTCTTTACGATTCAAATTACGTCCCATAAGGGGTCATGTGAACAACCTCTCAGACTTTAGACTTCTACATCTCTAAGCAAGGTCTTAGCCTAAAGGCCGAGAAGACAGTCTTCCAAAAACAGCAATTCTGTTTTATAAGATAGTGTTCATATAAAGGGATTCTATATAATCGGAGCATTACCCACATTCTCAAATAATGTAATCATAGTTTACGACATAAATTTTCGAAATAAATGTTACATACAATACAAAAAAGGCCATCAGTTGTAAACATTTTCGAGCAAAGTTATGATATGTCTTTATTCAGTTACTGATAAAAACAAACAATAAAACATGAAGTATTGAGGTAGCAATCATTGATAAAAGAAAAATATAGACAAAAGTAAACTCCATTCACTTAAGTTTAATGTTCCAAACGTCATAAAGCGGTAAATTTACAGATTTATTTACAGAACGGTATGTTTTAGAGTCTGAAAATGTTTGTTTAATGAAAAAGGTCGGATCTTTATGTTATTTAACTGATTAATATGGTTAAAAACATGCATGTTAGTTCGAAAACAGTATACTTATGTAAAACAGCAAAAGCACAAAGATAATGTAAAAACTGTCTGTAAATTTACAGATATTTTTGATAGTGTAGGTCCATGGTATTGCTGAACCATTGTCTTATCCTAGCCTACCCTAGCTTCTGACTAATGTTCAATAAAGTTAAATAACCTTATTAGATACTGTAGTATAACTTTTGATTATCACTGGCTGTTCATTACAGCGTTTGAACGAGTTCTATACAGTTACAATATTATAATTTAATCTAACATTCATGTCATCAACCGCCAACTGATACGTGAGATCTAAACTTGATAACTTTTAACATAACAGTATAACTTATACGAATTTAATTTTGCAACGATTGTTTATTTCCATTTCTTTCATGACAATTTACATACGTATATTTATATAAGGTAGTATCATTTTCTTACATATTTTCATGCAAAGTGCAGTATTATCATAACAATGATTTCTCAGCAAATAGTAAAATGAATTGCTTTGTAACTCGCATATACGCAGTTAAAAACTAACATTTAATCATTTGATAATAAAGTAACAGCTACAGTAACTGCTTATTTAATAGCCCAACCGCAGCTTTGTACGCGTTGCTAATTCATGCTATTACTTGTCAAACAGATGCTTGTAACAAATCATTGAAAAGAATATAGCGCGTTGACAGAAAGCATTCTTCAATCTCTCTGCCATAAACCAGGGAGTTGCTATTTGACAACCGCCTGCTCAAAGTTTGAATGAGCAATTTCCTTCTTAATGGTAGCAGGAACTTAAATTTATATACACCTTGAAAATCGTTGGCATGTGGGAGTTGTCGACTTTTAGATTTAGAGAAAATGAAATGTTTCATATGAAACCTCAAAAAGTGTACGGGTGATTCAAGTACTATTTACGAAGAATTGTAAACAATTTTCTTTAGAGAAAATAAAGTAATCCCCTATAATGGAATATTCGGTATCGAAAATAAAAGGTAACACTTCATTCAAACAATAAGTAGTGGATTCATTACTCTGAAAGCAAAAGTTACGTAATGGGCTGTCTTAAATGCTTTTTTAAATAGAACATAATTTGTTCTTAAAGTTTTGTAAATAACACGACATTAAGAGTAGCGAGTTTTGCTGTTTCTTAAGAATTGAAAGTAATTTGAAAATTTAAATGTCACGGGGATTTTCCGAGCGGAAACTCGTTACTCTGTATTTGAACTAGGTGAGGAAGTAAATTTTTGAACAAGGTGTTTATAAACGTAACCAGTTAACGGGAAAGTGACGAGGCCTGCAGAAAGGAGTGATGCTTCGGGAGTACAATTGGGCTTGATGGAGAATTATAATCGCGATAACATACAATTACTGCAGCATAGGCAGGCTCGCAGGTTCATGATTAAGAACAAACAAGACCTTGATGTACTGTTGTATTGAAGCTTGCATATATGCAATTCAGGCATTATTTTCCGTATGCGAGGAATTAAATCTTCGGCTGGAATTTTGTTTCCCTGCAACGCATACCAGCCATTTTCACTAAACTAATAGTTTAGTCAAAACTGACTTGCCATTACTGTACCTCGCAGTATTCGCCCTCTCTTTGCACAATATAAATCAAAACAAATCTTGAACCACAAATACTCAAGTGTACTTCGTTTCTTGCAATCGTCATTCGACAGCCTGCAACTGACACCAATTGTTCACATAATCATGCACCATAAGAGCAATTGACATTTTAAAACGCCCTGGATTCATTTTTACTGCAAACATAAAAATTTACTACCGGCTTTAGAACGCGGATGCGACTTCAATTGGTATAAGGTGTTTATTCAGGCCTCAATTATTCCCGTCTGTGATGTTACACAAATTAATAATGCCACGTCCCTAGCTTTCATATGAGGGTTAGTAAATCAACTGGGGTAGCAGGCTTCGTGTGAATAGAAATCCACTGTAGTGAGCAACTCAAGTCGTTACACCATAACATTCCTTGTCTGAGACAGTCGGAAGAGAAGAATAAATCATTCTGTTTATAAACAAAGAGAGTACATAATTAAAGTAAGTTGTGAGAAATACATTCATAACTTTACATTAAGACATTGGGTGATTACGAGTAAAATGCTTGGTGATAAACTCCCTGTTTCAAGCTTTCTGGTAAGAAATTGTCATCATGCTAAAGCTTGTTTCAAAGTATGTTGGCGTAACAATGCTGCCTCTCTTTAAAATGAATTTGCTGTACTATACACTTAATTCCAAATAAAACAATCCTTTCACTACAGAAAAACAAGCTAAACCCTTTCGAAAATTAGCAATAAGTGTTTAGACCTTCCACCTGTCTACTAGAGCATTAAAAATGCAATAACTGACTAATGTTTTGTAAAAATAATGATAGATTTCTAGCAGTTTTGAAATTTCTGAGAAATTTCGGTACAGTGTTCGGACCTTCGTAGCTTGGATATTGCTAAATATTACACCAATTGTTGCAGTGTAATATCCGAAGGCCGTCTTTGAAACGTTGTTGTGGCAGCTTGTTGATTTATCTTGAAATGTTTCCTGCGATCCAAACTGAGCGCAGTGTCCCCCGCAATGGAGAAGGTCATACGAATGTAATTACTGTAGTTTAAACAATTGCCAAAGGTAGCACAATTTTGCATCTAAGTCACCTAACATAAACAAAAGTTTCCAGGGCCGCGAGGAGTCTTCACCTCAACACTTAAACAACATACCCTTTCCTTACGTCAAACCAAAAATAAAAATTCACTGAATGTAAGAACCTTTCAACATATGATCAGTTCGAAAATTTGCCAAAGATAAAACCATTTTGCATCTAGGCCACTTCAAACGAACAAAAATGTCTGAAAGAGGGGAGTTGTCACCAAACAAAACTTTCCTTCACACGCAACCAGAAATAATGAAAATTTACTGAATTATAGAGTTCTTCAACACGTGGTCATTTTGAAAACTTGCCTAAAATAGCACCATTTCGCATCTAAGCCACCTAAAACGAACAAACTTTTTTCAAAGGGGAGAGGGACACTCCCTCCGCATGGCCCCCTCCCCTGGACGATGCATGCAAGAGGCAACACTTGCCTGTTGTGCACCATCTCCTGGCGGCACCACTGCAGAGATTGAACTTTATGGTTGGTTCCAGTTTCCACCATAGACCCTTTTCCAAATAGCAATTACAAAGGATTGTGGGATATTTTAATGTCCGTCGTTTTGTTAATAACATTTTAATGTGGGGGAAAAACGACGCACGCTAAAACTGTATCCCACAAGCCTTTGTTATTTTGATATTTGAAAAGGGTCTATGCATTGTATTACTTTTTCGAAGCAAATCTCGCCCCTTCCATGGGTCGCAAGGAACGTGAAGTGAAATGGATCGCTGAAGTGAAGAACGGGTTTACTATCCAGCCTATGCTTTCAATATGTATAATCACTGTTGGAGCTTTCATTATTTATACATATCGAACATATCATGTATAATTATACATATCAAGATCTAAATTTTAAAATGCTTTTTTCATCGAGCCATTCGTGCTACATGCTTGATGCCAATTCGAAATACTTTTGTAACTTCTATAGCCTTGGTCAACGACATTTTTAACATACTGTTATCTGTTTCAAAATGGATCTCCACAAATTGTACAAGAACTTTGATAAGATTTTACAACCCAGTTTTGTTTTTGAAAAGATTTTTTTTAATGATTCAATTATTTATGTAAAGAATGGATATAGGTGCGTATGCTTAATGACTTTGCTTCAACTACATTAAAAACAATTCAGTTTCCAACTGAACTGAGACTCAGATCGGTAATGCTTCTTTTGTCCAAAATAATTTCCTTCACGTACAGTTGTAGGAAATAAAGAATTATCGCCAGCACTGACTTAATTGTAAAATAAATTTGTGAAGAGATTAGTGGAATACCTGATTTTTGACCGACTTAACCTTTAAATAAGTATCTTTGCAATTCTTGTATCATAGCTTCGATAGCTATTTAATGCATTGTCGCCGTCTGCAGACGAATCTATGTAGCCTTGGTCTCATTAATTGCCTAAAAGTGCAAGACAGTTGTAGGTTGTATAGTTGTAGGAAAAAACTCACAAAAATGTAAACATTCCGATGGAGACAAAGTATGATTAGCTCCTCAGTCGTCCCCTCGTGTTCGGGGATTTGGTAGGTTGTATCGGATCATTGTGACTTAATTGGTCTCCGTAATCTACTTAATTGGTCTCAGCAATTACTGAAAACCTCTTGCCTAAATCTTAACGTGCTCATCCACCACTGATCAACTGGCAAAGTTGATCCCATCAGTATTACAGAGGGTTTAACCTTACAATAATTAGTTTAGTCTTGAGATTGTTATTTCATTTACGCTCTGAAACTCGATCATACAAACTGACAAACTTTGGTACTTTTGTGCATTCCAAACTAGATCCAGTCAATTTATTTGAATGCCTCTCATTTTAGCCGTCCTACTTCCCTATTTTGAAGACCCAGTTTCTATTCATAATGCTGATAACGGGGATATAATTGCTTACTCAGGAATTCTTTGCAGACTCAAATCAGAGGAGACAATAAGAGGGCATGCGCATTGTATACCTTCCCGCACATACCGTCTTATAAATGTTCCTGTTTACATCTCACCCAAATACTTTCAACTGGTTAGTCAGAAATGTACTTTCCATGATGACCCTCGGGAATAATCGTCTACGGTAATATCTTATGGCTAAGATCAACTGATTACCTCTCTAAGAATTTTTGAATGTTTGTGACATGAATCATCAACTTTCTCTGAGGTATCGATGACAAGTATTCATACAAACGAGGGGCCCGACTTACTAGCTCAAAAATGTCATTTAAGTAACCATTTGTTTTAATGCTGTTCTTTTTTCGCTAACCCTAGGATCTATGGGCGTGAGTATATCACGAGGCTTTGGGGTAGGGATTTGCATATTGATTTGAAAACGCAAGGAATGTACTTTTCAAATGTTGGACGACTTGCTCCGTAACTTATAGGAGACGGTGAAGTGCATGGTCTTAACATGTAGCCTAAGGATTTTATCATATGTCACTAAATGGTACTAAACGTGATCTCAACAAACAACAAACCTTCACATGTTGAACGAGACTGAATTACCTTAACTACCGTGGTTTTCAAACAATTCACATTGGTTGTAGTGACAGACAGCATTTGCCCCATTAACCTGTTTGAAATCTCTTTACTATGGTGGCGCCCTGTCATGGGTGATAAATACCTTCTTGTTAAGTCCTTGGCCATTATAAAGCAAGTTTCATTGCGACTTAAACGAATTTTCGGTCGAAAATAGCGAATATATTGTTAAGATATTTTGAAAGAGCTTCTTTCAAAATACGATGTCGTGTGAAGGTTTAACTAGGAGCATTTTCTAGCGCAAATTTCGGTTGTTACAGCGGGACGCTCTTCTAACCATTTACTTTTTCAGTGGTAGGTCCGTGATGTTCTGTTCACTTATCTCTTGATCTGGCAAACTTTTCCCAAGCGTTGTATTGCAGGTTTCTTACTATACTATTGATCTGGAGCACAATATTTGCTGTGGTCCACTGCAGTACACCTCATGGCATTATGTGCGCTTTCTAAGAAAAAACACACAACCTCCTAACGTCCACCTAGGCTCCGGACTAAGACTGCAAGAGGGTAAAGGCTCCGGTCATAGAAATGGGAATGGACCCATCCAGTGGCACAGTGGGGCAGGATTCGACTCTTAGGGGTTAAACAGTTATTCCAAATGGGACAATATGTGATACCATAGAAAAAAAGTAACGGAAAACAATGGCACAGTGCATCACTGCGTATTTTACCAGTGAAGGCACAACTAGTAAGGAGAAAGTCATGGTGTCTTGAGTGCAGTTTGTTCATAATTCCTAACTTAAAAACGTTTGGTTTCTCCGCCAATAACTGGGTCAGAAGGAATTAACGAAGTATTTTGCGCTGTTACTTTGTTGCCGTATACAGAGAATCAATAACTTCAGTCCAGATCCGTAGACGTCATTATCCCTTACTGTAATTTCTATGTGTGACACGGAGTGTCATCACTAGTTGGGCCTATACCATAAAACGTTCTGCTCTTTGTGCACTTCTAAGGCCGCTAAGTTGCCTTCAAACATTCTTTCATAAATTCCCTGTTAAAAAGTTTGCATTTCTACAAAAAATGTGCTTTCTTTACTCAGTTCTGTTATTTGAAGGAAATCACATTTTCACATACGTCTGAAGGTATAAGAATGTTATTTCCGTATAGGAATAATGAACGATTCGTAATTCTGGATACTAAGAAATGTAATAGGATTCACCGAAATGGCATCAGACATGAAAGTCTAAAGCGATGTTCAAAATTTAGTAAACTTATGCCAACATATCGCCTAAGACAAAAATAAGACGTACATCTAGTTTATAGCAAAAACCTGATATTTTATTAAGTATAATAAAGTCACCTTTCATGAAAAAATTAAGTAAGGAACTTTGAACAGTTCATGCGGTAATTTGTCGTACATTCCTGTACCCGTCGCCTTAACATTTTTGAAAGGTGCATCCATCGGTCAATACAGTTCGATCAGTAAAACTCAGTGTACTACATACGACTTAAGATAGAAGCAAACGCCTCTCCTTTACTATAATGAGGCCTTCATAGAACAGAAAACACTTCGGTCTTTTCATAAAAATATTTCCTGCTTGAAAAGCATTTCCTAAAGTAAAAAGTCCACTTTTTCAAGATAAGCCTAAACAATTTTTCTGTACAAACAGTGGCGTAGCCAGACTTTTAAATGTGGGGGTTGGGGGAGAGAGGGGGGCGAAGGGTATGACTGGTGGGTCAGACTTAGCTGATACTATAGGACTATCTAAGCGGAACGTGGCCATCGGTTGGTGCGGAGTGTACAAGAAAATTTTTGGCTTTACAAACCCTTCAGATGGCCGGAAAAGGCACTTCCCGAGTGTTTGAAGCTGCATGTACCCAGCCTTGAAATATGGATTTCATGTCTGCAATTTCTCATTTAATGCAAAAAAAAAAAAATCAATCTATGGAAAATGTTAATATATGTTTCTTTGCGGAGCGCCACCATCAGTTGTCACGGAGTGTACCACAAATTTTCGGCTTTAAAAACCCCTCAGATGGCTCGAAACGGCACTTCCCGAGTGTTCTAAGCAAGAATATGTTCAGTCCCCTCTTCAAAATTCTCCCCGCTTCTTGGAGCTTCTTGGATTTTTAGCTCAAAAGTAGACCGAAAACAGTCAATGACTTTCCCACACAAAGTCAATGCGTCAGCATGTCAGGGTGAATATGAATGAAAGTTGATAAATTCGACTCGAGGGAGACAAAGCTCAGACCCTCGGCAGTTTGGTGTTGTCATTCTTGGGCTAAATATACTGAAGTTGGACGTACTCGGCAGATAAGAGTCTTGTGTGAAGTTGCTCATAATCGGATTCTAGTCGTACAGTATATTTCTATGACTGACAAAATCGCAATAGACATCATCATGTAGCCTGCAGACATACATATTTGGCGTGTATTAAATTTTTTTCTCGGTCTGTAATTTCATTTGGGGGGAAAGTGGGGGCGAGAGTTTCAACTGGGGGCTCCCGCCCCCTTGCCCCGCCCGCTGGCTATGCCACTGTGTACAAATTAACGGGGAGTTTTAGTAACGAAACCATGGAGGAGCTTACAGCTTGACTTGATCTTGTTTAAACTCATCCATTCATCTTCATCTGCTCATTTCCAACTTTTAGTTAAGATCATTCTGTAATCCACTTCAACAATTTGCAAGGTAAGAGCCGTTGGAAACTCGAGATAGAATAATTTTATCATCTTAAAATATACCTTTTCCTTTAAGTTAACCCTAGTCATAATACCAATGCCACACCTAATACTAAATCCTCAAAGTCATTAACGTCTCCGAAAAATAAAGCCTTGGAGTGTCCTTTACCAGAAAAGGAGAACGTGATGATAACGGTGGCTGAAAAGGAACCATATGTAGTATATACGTCACTGGTTATACCGTGAGTATTGTAGTAAGTTCTTTCCCGGAATTTCATTACACCGTCGTACACGGGGGATCGTGACGTCAATGTTGTGACGTCACCTCTCAAAAGTGGACTTGCAGAAACTGGTCACATGTCGAAGCGCTCTGTTCTTCCAGGAAAACAACGCTCTTGTTCTTGAACGAATTTATGTATTCTATGGGAAAATATCTTTTTGGCCTTCTGAAATGTCTTGTGTCCACGTATATTCCATTGGTAGAGTCTCGCATCTTTGAACGTCATCTTTT
>WURT03034510.1:0-15082 GCA_009936505.3 Holothuria glaberrima
TTCGAGCAATTGGAATTTTGGATGAATTGTCACCTTTAGATGAGCCTTGCAGAGTTGATTACGTAAGTATTATACCAAATTTTTAAGTATGAAATGTGCGGATCTGTAAACATCTGTTAAGAGATGCAATACTGAAAAGTTAAAACTCATTTATCTAACCCAAATGCGAACATGATAATTGGTCACACTTAATATTAGTCAGAAGTTTCAGAGTATTTGTGTAGTGGTACACTTGGTTCAAAAGTAGCATCTGCTAAAAGAATAAGAATAGTTATTTACTACAATAATTTTGTAAAGTAATGTGTTAAAATTTACCTATATTTTGGGATTAATCAATACTGAATACAAATTGATACAGAGACAAGTTCTACGCCCTACCATTAACAACATTACCAAAGTACTAGTACGTAGAGTTTATTTATTAGTACAGAACAATTTATTTATTCATATCATAGCAACATCCATATAATTTCAACTGCGACACGGAAATTTCTGCAGGCTCGCCAGCTACATCAGGTAATGCAAGGTGACAATTTCTTCGTTTGTCTCTTATCTTAGGAATTCAAGGGGAGCGACTTGAATGATTGATTCAGGGGTAGCGACCTGAATGATGACCATTGTCATAACAATAAAACGGGGTATTTTCAGCACAAATTCTTTTCCGAAAAGTCTAGGTTAATATCCAATCATCTTTGGAGACCAGAAAAATGAAAAGGGATCTTGTAACAATATAATGTAATTGCATAATTACATGTCTCGAAGTATATATTACTTGTCATACAAACATTTACAAGAACTTGTGCTACTCCTGCGTGTACCCAAAATCTGTCCTTGTTGGCTGTTTCTTGATACTTTCTAGACATGACCTGGTTTACTCCCCTTTGCAAACTGTTTGTAGGAAGTTTCGTTTAGAACTAAGTAAAACCTCTGATTTCCGATATATTCTTAGTGTCCTTTGAAGGTAAGCTCCAACCTCATAACAGTTTTTCCATTTTAAAATTACTTCCAAACTCCCTCCACACTCTGGGGCTTATGACTTTCTGTTTGAAATAAAATTTCCCACAAATAAATGTTTAAATGTGACTTAGTTAGATAAGGTTTTACGGCTCAGTTTAAATATGAGGTACAAAAAGAAGAGAAGAGCAATTTCCGGCAATCTTGAAGAGTTTTGGTACAGTATAAATGGTATGTTAGGGCCAATGGATGGAGTTGTTCCCCAAATAGTAATGTGTTGGTCCCTTCTGGGAAATCCCCCACTAGCAATTATCTTCAGTTTAAAAGCATGTTCTGGTGACCACATTTGATGTTTCAAAAGAAAATCAGGAAAATTTTCTGTGTTAGGCAGTGAAAACAGCATCTCAGAAGCATCTTATATGAATTTTGAAGAAATGCGACATTTTCAGCTTCCGCAGTGCATGATGGGAAATCTGTGATGTCATCTGGGCAAATTGATTAGATGTAACTTTGGTAGTTCTTTGTAATGTTGATATCACTACATTGATTATTTCATAACTTTGCAATAACTGAACCATATGTATGGAACAGTTTTTCACTATATCTACACGGAAAAACATCTAAACATTCCAACGGTATCAAATTTCGAGGACAAACATGGCATCCAAATATAAAGTATAACAAAAGGAATCCGAGGCAATTTGCCCACTTATCTTCATGTTCTGTGACTTGAGGAAACCTGGAAATATTTCTTGTGAAAAGTAACCAATTTTAGAGAGGATATATTGAGTTAAGAGTGGGTTTTGGTATGGGGTTTAGATGACATGTAATGAAAATTCTTTTATCTTACATATATGACCCCTACAAAATGTCACTAGACAATGCCTTTAACAATGTTTGTTTGGAGGAGGCTTAAATATGCACGGCAGACACCGACTGCCCGGGAATGCCTGGGGTGTGGTTATAACATTATCATCTGTCTGCCTCCTCTCATTAGAAACCTGCACACCCGTGCCATATTTTAATTAAGGCGATACATTTTAAGCTGTAATATGATTCTGTTTTATTCGGCATTCCATTACAGTGTGATACCTTTGCCTATATTTTTGGTACCCTTCAAAACGCTTCGGCGTCTTTTAAGATTCAGTCTTCCGATTCAAGTTTCTGAGCTACCCACAAATAGCTGCATAATATAATTTTGGGGAAAGTCATGTGTCTTATCTCTTTTGTGGCAATTATTACGTAACTTCTGCTAACTGCTAAGTTTCATGAGATTATTGTCTATTTTCCTCCAGTTCATGCGCTTCGTCCACACGACATATCAGTAGTCGGTGCTATGGGGGACTCCTTGACAGTGAGTAGATGAATGTATACGACAAAGTCAATTAGCACTTCTATTTCTGCATTACGTATGCAGCAAGCATACATCGGGTTTCCAAACAATTATCAGGCTCACGTGTAACCTTTCGTTGCAATGTGTTATGTGTTTATTTTGCACTATAAGATAATTGTGTACTTATCAGCATACTTACTGATTTGCAAATGATAATCTCACTTCCATTCAGACAGCTCTTATACAAGGTTAGGATGTGTGATCTATTTAATAAAATGTTACCCTGTGTGTGAATAAGCATACTGGTTCTGTCAGCGGTGGCCATGGGCTTTTGAACATTCAAAGCTGAAGATAGTTAACGTTTTCATGAAGTTTTACTTTGTAGGAGTTTAACGAAATTTTATAACAATATCTAGTACTTGTTCGCACCATACCATTCATACCATACCCATAACAACATTGAAAGAAAATGGGGCGCAAAATGGGGAAAGATTAATACGCTTTAGAAGAGTACTTCAACTGATGTCTTAAGATTTGAATTTTCACTTAAATGTCAACAGAAATAGTAACAAACGTTTTTAACTTCACACAACCAACAGGCGGCATTTGGAAGTGATGCATGTTCTCTCAATGAGATGGTAGGGGAGTTCAGGGGTCGCTCATGGCCGTAAGTATTTTGGTCTAAATGATGGTTCGATATGTTTAAATCACAACATCTACAATACTTGTCTTAGTAACTTTTCATTAATGAAAAAGCTACTTACTACTGCATAAATCGCGTTCGTGGGTTTTGATCAAGTTTCATGTAATATTTTGTGTCATACTTGTCGGTCTACTGATTTATTCTTTCTTTATTCATAGTGTTGGAGGTGATCTTACCATAGAGGAAGTATCAACGCTGCCAAGTACGACAATTCTTTCAATTTTAGTTAGATTATTCAAATTGAATTCGTCTTTCGATGAAATTGAAAATTGATGTATCTAAATAAAATGAATTTAAAGTTTTTTAAGTACAATGTTTTACAAATTAAGCTGATCTTCGGGCCTATTCAAAAACAAATTAATCTTTTCTTTACCGCAAAATAGAGCTTGTCTTACCAATATTTCTTATCGTACTTACGGTACCTTACAACGGCAGTACGAGTACAAAACTCTCCTGTGGATTTAGTTTAACCACAGTGGAATTTTCGTCTAGTCCTTTTATTGCTACTTAATGTATTTCCCAAGGACAGTACTTTTTTATCATGTCCTTTAATGCATGGTTTACTTTCTCTTTCTCTGCAGATATCCTCAAGAAATACAATCCCGATTTAAAAGGTTATTCTTTAGGAATATCTGGTTGGGGTTCAGATGAAGCAGCCTTCAACACAGCAATCAGTGGGGGGAGATCTGAGTAAGTACGGTAACACGACCAAACTAACTCATTTTTATAAATTCTGCTCCATTCTGTTTGTCCATTGTATAAACCCTTTTCCTTATGTCCTGTGGTATGCTGTTATCTTCGTGGAAATGTATGTACGTTTTGGCAGTCAGTTCAACGAAAAGTGACTATACACACTCTGAAGTAATATTTCATTGCAGTCTGTTGTATCACAGTATAGTGTACATTGAGTTTCAAATTTGCTGTGTTTCAAGTCACCCCTGAGTTTTACAATCAGTAATGGGTTTCACAATTTCACTTCAATTAGCAATTGACATCCACTGCGTTACCCCTACACTAGAGTATTCTTAATGTGCTAAAAGTATACAAGTTATACGAATAGTATTTGGAGTTGGCTACAAAAACAGTGATAAATTCACATTTTAGTTCTCACTTCATGATCTAGGCTTTCGATCTAAAGACCCCATCCAGAAACCTGACTGGAAGTGATAAATGCCACCTTGAAAACCACGTCGTTTTTATTTGCTATATGCACTTGGTAAACTCCCCCTTGTGCTTTCTGCTTTGAAATATATTACATATCATTACTGCATATGTTTGAACATATTAAAGGGGATATGAGAATATGCAAAGATTTAAAAGCACAGCGTTCAGTTTTACCCAGTTGAGCAGGTTGAGAGGATCCTCTGTCCTCGGATACACTGTCCGATGTGGTAATTCATGACGAAATTAACAATTGGTACATATCTAGTATAAGTTCAAATTTCCGAGTACGGAAACGAGCACGCCTAGAGGACTCGTAGTGCAAGTATGAGTACAAGAACAATAGTCCCGAATACTGGTGAATGAGTACTTGCACTATAGACCAGTGCACCTTGGAAGAAATAGGTTTCTAAAATCTTTAATGATGGGTCTGCTCATTTGCAAATAACACTAAATTAAACTGTGTCGTTAAGTTTGGAGGTTTCTATTACTCATCTTCTTTGGTATTTGACAACACACCAAGGCAAAGTATATTATCGTTTTATTTGAAGGAGTAGAAAGATTCATCCCTTCACAAGTTTTACGCAAAAAAGAAGCGACAATGTTCATAAGTAGAAAATGTTACAATTACCTTTGTAATGCACCCATCGGATTAGAAATATAGTAACACGTTCATTTTTTTTGAATTTAGTTTCTTGTGCAATTCTTCTTCTGATCACAAAACATTGCTAAGAAATGTATTGTTACGGCATGATGAGATTAAATCTTTGCTGAACGGGTATTTACCGTAGACATTAACTACAACGATAACATCTAGCTCAACAAGTTAGTTCTCAATAATTTTTGTTGGTAAGAACATTCGGTGAACAGTATATGTTTCGAAGATCATTTTCACTCAACACTACAAAATTACGGCACTGCACTAGTATCTTAGTGAGAAAAGATTGCGAACAAATTCTCCTAGGAAATTAGTAGGTTCCTAATGATGCCGAAAGGAGGAAGGGATTACCCAATGGATATGGCAGAATAATAGGTCCCATTAACACCTGGGAGATCTCTGTGCTTTTGAGTAATCTTTGATGAAAGTGTTATCTTTAGAGAAAAAAAAATGTCTTGCTATCAGAGTGAAACGGTTGGATGGAGTAACGTTTTGTAGTAACCTATAGAAGGAAAATAGTTACTATAGACATGTGTGTTTATGTGTGAAGAAATCTCGGAAACGGTCAGTTGGTAAAAAAAAAATCCCGGCATTCATTGCAAGTCTTTAATACCCATATTGCTCATTATCCTAGAATAAGAACAAGACATGGTTAAGAGTGTGTGCACGAATAAACGAAAATTTACTGAAGAACGAGTGCACTTATATATCTATTAAGCTAATAAAAGTCTAGTGATTGGTAAACACCGCAGTCACTTTCTAAAATTCCGTAGCTTGTCAAGTCAAAGACTTTTAAAGTTAATGGGCTGATACTTCTGTTTCGTTCTGAATGTTAAAGAAGACATAATACCTACACAATGGTCGTTCATCAGCGAGAAAGGAAAGTAGTTTCTGCTTCTATGTTCCCAAACAACAGACAGACTTATATTGCAGTACCCACAAAATGATGGTAGGATTCGAATAAGACTATTTTAATTCAGACTCGTCATGGATATATTCCAAAAACAAATCTTGTTGCGGTTCTTCACAAACATTAACTGATGACTTTGTAATAAATACTACTTTTTCCACATTTTCCAGACATATGACTATCATGACCGAAGCTATGATAGAGAAAATGAAGGAACATCCTGAGGTCGACTTCGACAATGACTGGAAAGTCGTCACCGCCTTCATCGGGGGCAACGACCTCTGCCAGTACTGCTTTAATTTTCATAAATACTCAGCGGAACAATATGTAGAGAACATTAAACAAGCTTTGGATATAATGCACAGAGAGATGCCTCGAACTCTGGTCAATGTGATGGGTGTACTTCGCGTATCGGATGTAGACCATTTGAGTGGTCTTACATGTGACTTAATTCATATGTGAGTAAAAATTTCCCGTACGAGATAAGTGTATTTTTGTGGCAGTTATGTATTAAAATCTCTTGAATCCTATGTTTAAAAGGGTTGTTGTTAACCAAAAACATATTGAACAGTTCTGGGTATCTCTAGTTTTATTGATGTGTGTGCTTTGATTGACATAAATTCAAAGTGTAACTTTACTCTGATTGGTCAATACTGACTTGTGTAAAGTAGATCGATGAAATGTGATGTCGAGGCCCATTGCATTGACCTGGCGGCCTGAATACAGTAGCATACAACCATGCACAGTGATTGTTCTTGGCTCTGGCCCCGAACAGTTCAGTACAGGCTAATGTGACTTTCAATCTATAAGAGGCCCGGTAGACAGATTTGTTTAAACTGGAGCAGAGCTCGAAGTAAACCTAGTTAGGAGAACTTAAACTGCTTTTGGTGAAGTAATTTGCCAGTAGCCTTTGAATTTAAGACCGAAAAAAAATTTAATTGTGTTTTAAAAAGTTGATATAATTCTATTCTGAATAACGTTCGATTACATCACCTGGATCGGGAAAGACAAAACTTGAGATAACAGCAGTAACCGGGACTTCGCGACTGTTAGTGGATCAATGCATGTCCACATTTTAAAGAATTCCACCCAATCATTACCATTACCGAGTTACCCCTTCCCATTCGTTCCATGCTGACGTAAAATTTTCGCTGCTCTCTATAGGGATCCCATATTAGTTAAAGAGCCTATGAAGTGGGCACTGACAGTCATCTGATGTTGTTCTCTATAAGAATCCACCATGCGAAATCGCCCTTATGCCAAAAAATACCGCCCAAACGAAAGAAACTGGAAAAGAAACTGTACCCCTACCACCAGAAACTGCCTAAAAAGTGAAAGTGCGTTGACCCCGGGATGACGTCATTGACGGAATCTAAACCATTCTTCGACTGTTCGATGAAAACACTGACCAACTCAGTTGCGTAGTAAATACACACATGACACAATCGAAGCGTACCGAGACCACCGAGTTGATCAAGTACTTTTATGAGTTTTTAGATCTAAAACGGAAAATGCCTAATAGGTGTGTTGTTGGAAACTGTAGCAATTTTGCTAAAGATGGTGTAACTCTGCACAGATTTCCCAAAGACGAAAAAACGAGGCGACTTTGGACACGATTTGTACAGAACACTCGATCCGACTTCAAAGGGGCATCTGAAAGAAGTGGGATATGCAGTGCACACTTTGCACAGGACTGCTATGATCCTTCCATAGCAAGTAAAGAAAGTTTGGGAATAGCTTGTCGGAATGAAGTAATGCCTGGAAAATTTCCAACCATTAAAAGTAGACCCATGGCCCCGGAAAGACCAGAAAATTTGGAATCAACCGGTTCAGCTACATCCCAATTCGACAACTCAGCTCCGGGACCTTCGTCGTCTGGCTCTAGTTTCTTTAGTTGAAGCTCCACCACTGTTTTATATGACATTCGTATTATTTTTGTTGTGAGTAAGGCTAAAACTAATGCGTAATCTCTTGCAAAATTTTATTTTTACGTTTTCTTAAGAAGCCAAGATGAACTTACGTTTCGCTATTTTGCTGAGAGGCTAAGACACATATTCAACGCTGAGGTAATGCGTTTCTCTTTTTCGTGGGGCTTGAATTTCCGTTCTTCCTTATTTACTATTTGCATGTTAATGGGTTTGAGCCTTCCGTTTCGTTTCTATCTACAGTATAGCATGTAATTGTGCAATGTACAAAGAAGGTGATGACCATGCCGAACTTGTAAATCTCGTCAACGACTACCAGGTATGGGAACAGTTGTAGCAAAAATGTAAAAATTTCCTTCAGGCACAATAATTTTGAGTATGGAAGAAATAAGTACCCTAAATTATACAATAAAATTTGCAACCTGTTTTTTGTCGATTTGTTGAAGGACGTTTTAAATTAGATTGATCATACTTACACTGTTTATAAGACATCGGGTAAATTGGAAACACTTAGCCTCATCAAGAACTTTTTAACTAACGTGTTCAAACTACGATATCCTAGTGCATAACCTGCAACTTTTTGTAAGTCCATTTGAAGTACTACAGTTTATCGGTATTTCTTTAGCAACAACAATTAAACTGGTTTTGTCGATACTAGTATACTTTTATAATATCTGAAATGATGGCGGTTTTTCAGCTGAATGATTTGAATAAGAGGACTAATCAGAAAATTAGGCGATCTCAACAACGGCCTGAAAGCAGTAATGAGGACCGGGGGGGGGGGGAGGGGATTCTCTGTGTACATGTTTTGATATTTTGGGTCCTGGGATGTATTTGTCTCTTGGAACAGAATAGTATTTTTCTTCCCAATATATAAGTCTTCCCCATATAAATTTGATATTATTTTTGATATTATTTTATCTATGACTTTTCAGGCGCTGTTAGAGGAATTAATAATGAGTGGAAGATATGACACAAGAGATGATTTCACCGTTGTGTACCAGCCATACCTCGTAAACACTAGATTCCCACTACTGGATGTAAGGGAATAAAACCTTAGTAGTATAGTTTGTATTTAACAAGACAGTAATTTTTTTTAAAGGTGTTATCTTTTTTATATTGAGGATAGTTGCAACATTTATTGTATTCATAGCAAATGTTATGAACACTGTTGATTAGCTAACAAATATATCAGGCACCAAGTAAAAAAGAGAAAAACTTAAAGAGTTACAATTTTTCAAAACGTCCAAAAAAGTTTCATGATAACCAGAACATCTTAATGTGTCCGTTCCTTTAACCTCATCTTGAGAGTAATCAGTTGATCCTTTACCCCTTGCTGCACATACGGTTTAGTTTTAATGTGATGATCAAAGGAACTTAAACAAAATTGATTGTACATTGCTTATCGCTTCCATGTTTTTAAGTGCTTTCAGTCAATTTGTGGTAATGAAAATATCTAATTACCCAAAATATAAGAGCATTACGAATATACGAAGCTACTTCATGGATGTGAACCACACACTAACACTTTGACATCTATATATATATATGTATATATATATGTATATATATATGTATATATATATATATATATATATCGCAATCTGCAGACAAAACTGTTTCGATCTTGTTAGATCTCATCAGTGCAGCTCAGACTAGGTTTTCAAGACTGGATGGCAAGACTGACACGAGCATAGCTTGCGTCAGTCCAGCCCTTCACGGTACACTGCCTATGAATACCAAAGTGCACAAGCGTGCTATGCATACAGCAAACAGTATTACGTCTCGGCGAAAATGCTTAGACTATATATATATGAAGCGACGTCCATCTCATTTTTTGAACGTATTTCTCACATATATATATATATATATATATAGGTCGACCTACATATCTTAATTCATATCCTAATTCCATCTACCATACTCGACCTATATATATATATATATATGTACATATATATAGGTCGAAATATGGTCGATCGAAACAGTTTTTATAACTCTTGACATACATATATATATATATATATTCACATGTTCACAAAAGCATCAATAGAAAGTTTCACTATATCTTTCTTGTAAGGTTTATCTTCTATTCTTAAGCCTGAAGCTTCAGTTTGAAAATTTAGTACTCCAAAGCCAGTAGCCATAGCTAATACACAATTTATCTCTATGATCACCTCAGGTGAGTTAATGAATGGTTATTAACATTTCCTTGGAATTAACACAAACATTAGCACCACAAACTACGACAATGAAATACATTGCACTCCTGCATTTTAATTTAATGTGACATTTGAATTCATGCCGTGTTTTAAAAGAATGTCTAACTTTGACAACCTTCCACAGACTCTTGAGGGCGATGCATCTTACTTTGCTCCAGATTGTTTCCATTTTAGCGCTAAAGGTCATGCCGTTGCTGCCAAGGAGTTATGGAATAATATGGTGAGATAGTCCCGGATATATTTTCTCCAAAAGTAATACATATTCCTGTCATGTTAGATACAATGAAAATTGAATCATTTCTTCAATGCAAGGGCGGCGATTTGTTCTCAAAATTGGGGGGGGGGGAGGAGGCATGATCCCAGTTTCAAATAAGTTACTGTGTGAAAATCAAAAGTCAATGGGCGATTTCTCAAATATCGGGGGCGTGTCCCCTGTCCCCCGGGATCGCCGCCCATGCTGCAATTGTTGAGGATTTCACACAAAATGACTTGCTATCATTCATGGAATAGTTATCGTTAAAAGACTCAAGTCAAACAATGCATTGCACGACTCAAGTCCAATAAGTAAACAGACCAGCTCCATAGCCAGAAAAGGTGCAAAAGGGGGTGGCGGGGTGGAATATAGTTTCCTAGGGGCGAAATTTGCTGAAATGCATTAAGCCGATAGTAACTTTAATTTAGGAGAAACGATTTTTCAGGGAGTGCATCTCCCCCAGTCCCCACACTTGGCAAGAGCCCTGAAACAGACTGTTCTGATTTTCCATCAAACTAAGTGGAGATGGTCGTCTCGTGGCTTGCTATGCTATTAAAGTGGTTTATCTTCTTATCTGTCTTATCTTCTTGTCAAGTTGAACACTTTAGAATTGAATTTTTGAGGTTAAGTTTTTCATCTTGATTTTCCTCAGTTGGAACCAGTCGGACATAAATCAACGGTCTGGGATCCTGACAGAACTTACAGCTGTCCTACTAAGGTACAGTATTTTTCATCTGCTGTTCCGGATTTGACCACTGAAAAGATTGTTCTCCGTCCAAAAATGATTTTTCATTTTTAAAATTTGAAAGCCATGTTCCAGCGCCCATGCAGTTTTAGTGCTTTAGCCCTTCTGTTGAGTGAAACGAGCTCAATGCACTGTAGGCGACATGTTTATATGAAAAAAAAAACACGAAGCAAAAATATGAAATAAACTGAACGATCATTCAATAAATAGGGACAGAACGGAAAACAGAATTTGAGTGAAAAAGTATATCATTTATCGGTTTATAACGGAGACGAACTGCCTGCAAATTTGCAATAGTAAATGTATATTAAAAACATCCTATTCGAAGTTAAAGCGGTGTCTCTGTTTTCTTTGGAAGTCATAGACATTTGTTCTTGGCACTTAAACAGTAGATACCTTGCATTTGTATCACTGCTAAGGAATAATATCAATTCAACTACATCGAATGACTTATTGATTTGATATTTTTTACAAACCAGAGGTAATTTTATACCCTCTTAAAAATATTGATTGTCCTGAATTACGATTTATCTGTTGTATTCAAACAGGAAAACCCATACATCTACACTAACATGAACAGTGGTCTGACGTCAGCAGAATATCCTCCCATCGGTGATGACGCAACAAACCTAACAACATCATTGGTCTTGCTTGTGTCATCATTTGTGGTGTACGCCTTAAAATAGACTGTTATTAAAATATTTATCCTATGAAATTTTGCAACATTTTTGAGAAGCCTTAATCTTGTTAATTGGACTCATGGTTTTCTAAGGTGGTCGTACCTACGAGCACCAAAGGGTGAAGGAACCATCCCACCCTACGATATGTTTCCAACACAGATGGAAAAATCGATTTGGATCGACGTCAGTTGATGTACTTAATAGGGATGCACCGGATCCAAATTTTTGGTTCCAGCCGGAATCGGATTTTACCGGATAGTATTTCAAATCCCCCGGAACCCGATTTCTTCACCTGTAGAGAAACATTAAGAAATAGCACTGTGGGCGGGGGGGGGGGCGTGAGGGTGTCAAGGCAGGAGCGGTGGTTGACACCATGATAGTGTTAATACAGTGGGTCCCACTGTATGTAACTAAGCTGACATGTTATTTTGTAGGGTTAAGACTAGAATGCAGACAGAAAATTAATTAACAAAGTAACATTACTTAATATACTGCAAAGTTCATTAAAATAGTCAAATCAGTTTTATTGTCCACGTTGACAGTGAATGTAAATTAAAAGGATCTGATGAATGTGACTCAGTTTGTGCATTATGTCTAGGAATAATTGACAAAGACTGTGATATACCAATCAATTTTAAATAACTGTTACAGTAAGTATTCACATTATAACATTCACAATTGTGGGTCCTTTGATATACGTGGACTTAAGCTAACTTTGAATGTCTTCAATGTCAACTCCACTTCTTAGGGACATACTTATAAAGGCTGTAAGACCAAACAATGGACGTTGCGTCAGTGTCAGTGCCACAATGAACCAGGACTGCTTTACCTACACAACACCTTAATGAGACAATTTCCTGCTATGTTACATGGCCAGAAACTTTTGAAAAGGTTTTAAATTCATCTCTGAAGTAACCTCTATCTTTTGACGATGGAGGTCCTTCAGGCTAAAATCTGAGAAAATCCGCCGGATTTCTTCAAAGATCCGACCGGAACCGGAACCGGATATTTTTTTATTATCCGGCCGGACCGGATATCCGGTGTATCCCTAGTACTTTACGTATTTAAGTATCTCATTTCATCTGTAAAGTGAATTGTCTAAATACCTCAATACCACCATGTAAGTCGGTCCGTTCATGTACAGCACAACAGAAACCACGAAAATTAAAGATGCACAAAGTGACTTAATATAGTTGGTCTAATTGCCAGCATGTTACTTGTAAAGAATAAGCCACTGTGATCTCTTTCTACTCGTATGGTAGCACTTACATAAGAAAATGAATATTTTCGACTGTGTAGACACTTACAGTGGCGGAACTTCATATTTTGACGCGGCGATTGCCTTCTTTCTCACCCTAACCGAAATTGCAGAATAGTCACGTTACACCACATAATTCAGTACTAGTAATGAACAACGCCGTTGCAATTCTTCATCGAGAACTTCCCTTGATGCAAAGAAGTCGCATCTAATAGTGTTTGATTTCAAAATATTTCCAGGGCCCCAAGACCCTTTGTTATGGTCATTTTGAACAATAAATGGTCATAATTACTGGCTAGCCTTTTACAATATTTTAGAAACGTCACACTGACAGAGTTTCATGAAAGTTTTTTTTTTTTAAGTCTGATCTTGATTAACAGATGCTAGAAATATGTGTCTAACAGACATTCATCGGGGTTTCTTGTTTTCGGCTCTTGCACGTTTAATCTTCACCATGACGAACGGAATCCCCTTTTTTGTTTTTGCCCCGTCCCCTCCTTTTCTTCTTTTCTTTTGCAGCAGCATAATCATTAAGTAAATTAAAATATTCGCCTTTGCACTAGTGTGTAAAAGAAAGTCGTTAAAAGTATACCGGGTATACTTTTGCATACACTTATTATAGGGTGGGGAATGGGGAAACGGTTTTTACAGAGGTGAGGGTACGGTGTCTAAAAGAAAATTTGAGAAACACAGGTGAAGATACTGACCAGGCATTGTGTATATACCTACTGCGACAAACGCTTAAATAACATTTGCACCGTCGGTAATCAACCAGCCCCTCACACCTCCAATGCTTACTAAACTTTATGATGGAGGGCGAAGGAACAATAAACTAGAGTAAATACAATGCATGTCAAGTTTGCTTACGTAATGATTAAAGAGTACAAAAGGGGACGGGATAATTAGAAATTAAAACCAATAATTTCACTGGCTCTTTCAAGTGTTCAGACTGACTACTGAAGTGCGTAGTTGACTATGCACGTATAGTCAACCTGCGCTCAAGCTGGCATCTATGGGATCCCCGAGACGTCGCAGTATGGGCCGACACTTCCCGGCGAATATGGCGCGAGTGGTCAAAGGTTGGGCAACTCTGATTGGCGAAAGTTAAATATCATGGTCAATGACAACAATTTACTCAGGGATACGCTGTTCGGTTAACATTGTTGATTTTTGAAGAACTCAATCATGTATAATTAACAAAAGAGCAAACTTTGTAGCAGACATGGGCGTCAATCCTGGGGGACAGGGGGACATGTCCCCTCCACTTTTTGATCCTGGGAGACGTAACACAAAATGTCCCTCCCCCCACTTTTCGCTGCCAGAGTTGTACTTTTCATAAGTTATAATCATGGGCGTAGGAGCCCAATTTGATTTGGGGGATGCAACGTCTTGCCCGAAAAACGAAACTAAAAAGTTTTTCGCGCGCTCCGCGCGCGTTCAGCATGAATATATACATATTATATAGACATGCATCGGGTTTTACATTGCAGTGATGGCATTCCAATTTCATTTCAATCACTTGCCGTGTTATATTTCCCTTCCATTTTGATTATAAATTTTGGGGAAATCCTTACAATAATGATAATAATCAGTGACGTTGCCAGAATTTATCTCACAGGGGCCATGCTGTACGTTGTGTGATTACTGGATTGAGGAAGGGGGCTAAAGGAAGGGAGTGTCCCCTTTGAAAATATTTGAAAAATTAGGTGTCCTTACATGCAATGGGGTGCTACATATGCTACCTTTGAAGTAAAATTGGTGTTACAAAATTTTCATGTTTAGGCATACTAAAAACAATCGGCATCAGTGAGGGGGGGGGTGGCCCAATAGCCATGCCCCAAGTATGCCATTGATAATAATAATATAAGTTGAACCATTGAAAAATACACTGGTGAGTTACCAAATATATAGGTACTGGTGCAATTCAAATCAGAACTTTATTTTAATTACCAAGAAGGTTTTTTTTTATAAACTATTGATTTCCGTTTGGCTACATCATTGCAATTTATTTTTTTTTCAGTAGGTAACCTAAAAATTCTCAACATATTGCCCGAATTTTCACAGAAATTATTGGTTAGGGGGCTTGCAGCAACAGGCCCCCGCCTCCTACGCCTATGACCGACTGCATGGTTAAGTAGTTAGAGCATCTGACTTGCAGTCGGAAGGTCGGGGGTTATCCTGGCCGGGTCATACCAAAGACTTATAAAAATGGAACCTACTGCCATTGTGCTTGGTGCTCAGCATAAGCGATGGAGTAGGGAAAACAAGCCAGTGAGCCAC
>WURT03034531.1:0-11306 GCA_009936505.3 Holothuria glaberrima
GCTGTTATTGACATTTTCAAATTAAAATGAATTTATCGTGTTAAATTTATGGCCTACTTAAAAGATGCGCAAAGAATGAACATAATCGACACTTAATACCGCTGGAAAGGATCATCTGTGGAGACGAGGGGGGCGGGTTTCTGGTAAAAAATTTTATAGGTACTACGTGTCATTCTGTTTGGTGCTTTGCATAGATAAGAGGTGTGCAACCCACAGCCAGTTGCTTTCTCATTCTGTGGTACTCAAGCAACACCAAATTTGCATGAACTGTTGTCCTTTCCATATTGTTTGACCATAATTTGGAGTTGACGTTCTCCGTATTCCTGAAAGACTCCAATATTTCAACAATAATATCAGTCGTGTAAAACTTGGTAAATAATATTTGATGAGCCAACGTGGCGGTCTGACTTGGGGTTACTAATTAACCATTTTGTTTACAAATCTGCCCTATATTCACATAACTTGGTTGTTCTCGACAGCACACTGCAACTATCATGACTAAGGTGATCATAACCATATAAAACGGTGGATCCAGGTAGGGGCTTAAGCGACTCGAGACCCCCTTTCTCTTTCATATACTTGAAAAAATAAAGACGATAAAATTTCTGAGATCGTTCAAACGGCATTTTGCCTCCACTGGCGATAAATATGCTGAAAATTTCGTTGTCCTTATAATGATCGCGTACCCCCTAGAGCACAGTAAATCTTATTCAAGGGCACCAGCTTCAAATTTCTCTAGAGGGAGCTCCGCTGCAGAAGCAGCTTTATTGCTCTGATGGGATTATCCTTTTAGTACGGAAACCTTCTCTCATTCTGTACCTGGTAACCCTTACGGTGAGAAAATTTAGCAATCCTCAGTTATACTGTCTTACACCCTAACCCATATCCTTCCCTTAATCTGCCACTCAAATCTTCACATAAACATAACTGTGGCCCACTCTTCCGAAACTTTGTGTACGGCTGACTTGAATCATGTTGAGTGATTAGGCGTCCGAGTACTTTAAAGTTTCCTAATACACCATTCTTGCCTCCGACGAAAGCTCGTGGCCCCTCCTCTGAGAGCGACTTCCGTCCACAACACATATCACATTCTGCTTTAGTCTACAATCTCACACAAGAGGACACCGCGTCCCAGCATCCCTCCACAATGTTGTTCTCAAGGCGAAAGCCACGTCCGGTGCCCAAGAAAATAGCCTGAGATTCGTTTTTCAACATTGAATTAGGAGTGGTTTGAAAAACATTCAGATAGTATCATACTGGCCCAAAAGTGTCACAATAATTTTTTCCAGGATTGCAATTAGGGCATATTTACCTCCTCGAACCCCTCTCAAAAGTCGTTTTGAAGGCGAAGGCCACATCAGATCCCTAAGAAATAGCGCGCTTTTTTCGCAGTACTAAAGAAGGGATAAAGGGGAAAAATATCGTACAGGCCTGAAAATGTCCCAGTCAGTTAATTACGACAGGGCCTTTTTTGAGATTTTTTTTAGTGGGGGCCATGTTACGAAAGGGACCATTTTTCGCGCTGCGTTGAAACCAGCCGAGAAGCGCGAGGTTAGCGGTCAGAGTTCAGGGGATATCCCCTGTGGGGGTTCAGGGGGAGAAGCCCCCGGAAGCTCTGGGGTTAAAGCATATTTCTGAGTGAAAAATACAGTCTCAGGGTAGGTATATTTTGGTCCATCATAGTGCAGCAATCAGATGCAAAAATTCCCAATAATTTTAGTGTAAAAGGCTATTCCTCTACTCTGGCGACCATCATATAAAGTGGTTCGAGTCCAGGGCCTGCTTTATGGCAACTGGTGGCGGTCCAGGGGGAGAAGCCCCGGGAGCTCAGACGTTTTAGCATATTTCTGGGTGTGAAAGTCTCAGTAAAGATATATTTTGGTTTAAAATGCATCCTTCTATGCAAATACTCCAAATAATTTTAAAATATTAGGCTATCCCTACTGCCAGGCTACTCTATGTTAGCTGAGAGGGGGGGGGTATCTGAGGGCCGGGGCAAAGACTCTGGCTGGGGCACATTCCCCCAAACCCTATTTGGTGCCGCCACTGAGAGTAAGCGGAAGGTCACCATTAAACGGCATGTACTTTACGAAGGAATTTTTCAGAAAAATGACTGTCTAGATTGCCAAAGGTTGCACTTTACATGGCTTATAAGTAATTTATCACCTTATTTTCCTCATCCTTATCTTCGTAATTGAAGTATTTCAGTATCGCCTTCTAGCCTGTCTACATAAAATTGGGCAATTTTCAACATTTAAAAACAAAATTTTCCAAAAAGGGACCATACTAGGGGCTAAATGAGCTGACGGGGGGGGGCTGTGCATGGGACTGGGGGCCATGCCCCCAAGCATGTATGTTAAGAAAGGCCCTGAATTATGGAATGGAGACTTAACTAAAGGTCTAAGCACACCTTTAAACCACGAAGCTAGCACAATTGGCAATGATTTGGAGTGGTGAAACACAATAGCAGTTTCACGATGCGTTAGGTAGCTGTAATACTTAAGCTAGATCTACACAATTATGCAGAAGATGAGGAGTTAACTTGGGAAAGTTTAAAAGTATATGTCTTGAAATTATTTTCATGCATAAAGATAGTCAGCTTATCTGGTTTTCTGAAGTGATGTCAAGGCTTGTTGTAAAGAAAGACTCCGCTAGCCTTATTTTCTTAAGCTTTTCTTGCATACGTTTCCACAGTCATTTCAGTATCTTCAGTACTTTATTACTTTATTAGCCGTTGCCTAGTGCTGCATGCTTCTATCGTCACATGTCCCTAAATAAAGTTTTTGTAGCAATGTCATCTCCCTACATGTAATGCACATTGGCGTAGAAAAGTGTTCTGAAGTGCGGGGGGGGGGCGACGAAATGAAAACGTATGGTTAGCACCCCTTTGAAAGGTTTGTGATATTATCTAAGCGGAGTGCTACTATGAGTTGGCGCTTAGCGTACCAAGAAAATGTTTGCCAAAAATGACTCCAAAAAGTTGCAGGGAATATCTCCTTGTAGACCGTGTGAGTGCATCTAAGCGTCCTTCATTCTGATTTCTCATCCTCTAGAAATTCGGTTCACTCCCAAAAGAAGGGTAAATTGACGTTTTCATACGGGGGGGGGGGGTTCCTTTGAAATACTACTTGGACATTAAAGGCGAACGTCCTTGGAAAGGGATTTGTAAAGAGGGGCGTGCACTTCAAATACACTTTAAAGGAGCTTACATGTATAACGGTGCTATTATGATTTATCTACACACGTGAGCAGTTGCAGCAAAATTTTTTTTTAAACATCACTTAAATCTCAAAAATATCTTCTTATGTCACAAAAGCAAAGGAGGTACTCACTACGTGAACTTCACAACTCAGTGAGAAACATGCTGTAACATGGTCTTCAAAAGCAATATATGAAATAGCATAAGCGGTTACACTAACTCAAATTACGTCTACATTTTCTCTTTAAATAAAATAATGTTTTCTTCTTGAAATCTAAATTTGTTTCTGAAAGAATGTTTGGATGCAAGTTAAGGTCAAAAATGAGTCGTTTCCCCTTATCTGGAAGCATTTCGACCAAACATTTTCTTGCAAGGTATATGCTGACATAGTTGTACGCAGTGGCGTACGCACGAATTCTCTCAAGGGAGGCATACAGTATGTTGTGTGGTCTCCGGCGGGGGGAGGGGTCTAAGGGGAGGAGGTGTCCCCCTCCCCTTTGAAAACGGTTGAAAAATTGGGTGTTCTTACAGGCAATCTGGTGCCACATATGCTAACTTTTGAAGTAAAATCTGTGTTACAAAATTACGTATGTTTAGGATCTAAAAAATGGCATCCGTGAGGAGGGTCATGGCACAATGCTCCCTGCGTACGCCACTGGTTGTACGATCCGAATTTCCTAGATAATTACAATTTACAGCACCATAGGAATTATCATAGACGTATACCGAGAATCTTCCAATTTGGGGGCAGAAAATTTTTTGCCCGAATCTCAAAAAGTTGCCCTAGTTCAGGCGCATAAAATAGACCACTAAACCACTACATGCCCGCAAAGCGCGTGAAAATTTATGCACATTTTTCGGGCATCCTATCAAAAATTCGGGAACACAGTAGAAAGTTCGGGTAATCCTTTCACTTTTACTTCATCTTTGCCGGAATTTTAATTAGAGTAAGGTATCAAATGCAGTTTATATCTGGTCTACTGTTACAAAGGCATACTGAACTGGATTTGAGACCGACTTTTTGGCGCTCACAGACTGACTTTCGAAATTCACTGGAGTTGTCACACCCCACCCCCGTATTTACGCCCCTGGTTGGCTCCCCTAGTAGCGTTCTTAGAGAGCCTGGGAGGACCCTGCACCGGGTTCCAGACTTGTAAGGTGCCATGCCACATACTAAAAATCCAGTAAATTATTAAAGTTTCAGATCATATTATTAGTCCAAAGCTTTGTAAAACATAACTTCATTTGTAATTTAGGAAAACTTAGTACAAGAAAAAAATTTTTGGGGTAGAGATATGATTCCTCCCCTGAGGGAACATCCTCTTCAATTATACCTTATCAAAAAGAAAAAAAATTGCTAAATTATGAGGAATCCTAAACATAAAATCAATTCAACGCTTTTCCAAGCTGTACCTACGAGCAATTTTGCATCTAAGCCACCTCACAAAGACAAAAATTGCTCACAGAGTAAAGAGTGCTATACCCTTCTTTTAAAAAGCACACTTTGACTGAGGCCTAGCCAGGAAAAATACTAATATCACTAAATTATCATATAATGACAGTTTGTAAAGATATAACCAATTCAAAGCTCTTCTAACGATAGCATTATTTTGCACCTAAGCCAGGCCTTACATGTACCCCCCCCCTCCCCACTCAGCACCATCTCTCAGGATGACACTAATGCACAGGTGAAAAAGGAAGAGTCTGCCCGAGTGCCAGCTATCTGTATAGATTCGCCACTCGACTTAGATAGTATCATGAACTGCCACCTACAGATTCCGCCTGGCTACAGCCCTATCTCGAATATCACATTTTATACTGAAATTTGGTTTTCAACTTTCTGTTATGCGCTCAAGATGCTGAAAGCAGCCATGCTGAAATATTATTGTTTATAAAACCATAATTGACAAAGTTTGACTCTTAATTGCGTTAATTCATGTTGCCATGTTTGAAAATGTTGAGTTCCCCTCTGAAGTGGCGTTCTTAGGTTGGCATCCAGGGTAGTTCCTTATTTCGCACCAGTGTAGAAGGCGCCATCTTGAGAGAAGATCTGAAAGGGGGCCCTCTTTAAAAAATGTTTGATAATGCAGTGCAACTAAATTGCGAAAAGTGTTATCTTGGCAAAGCTTTAAACTCAGTCTGGAAACATGTCTGAAAAATTCCCTTTACCTATAAAGTATCTTTTGGTTGTGTATCAGGGAGGCGTTGTTTTCTAAGGGAGGAGGTGATATAACTCACCTACCCAAGAAACTTTCTCTATACGTCAGACCGTACTATCTTTGCAAAATCATTTGACTGAGTATATGTTTAGAAATTCGTATTATCATCTACCGAAAGTGGGGCACCTCTTTCCTCTCAGAGTTTTTCGTTAAGTAAGCAAGGTAGCTTTCTTTCAGAATGGTGCAATCTTTTTCAAGCTTCAGACTTAACTTCCTCTTCGTCTGTGGTCTATCGCCCTATCACTATCGTATGTCTTCTGCCTCTATATATGTGAAAAAAATTATAACTTCACATTTCCTTGAAAAGCAACCAACTGACAGGTGTACTTACCATTCGCTTAGCCATGATTACTTGTTAAGCCGAAGCGGAGGGAAAGGACTGCAACTTTTGCCTATTGCGCCTAGCTAATTATTTCCTTTGGAGGTCTGCCAAATGCTGTTGTCATAACCGCATATTAGCAAAAGGAATCAAAGTATTCTTGCATCGGCTATGATGCGGAAACTGAAGAAATCAAACCTTGTCCAAATAATGTTTTATTTACAAGCACACTTCCCTGTTCATTTTGGTTATTCTCTTTATTGAAAAAAACCTTTGGTCATGGGCTATATAATGTTCTAAAAGAAAAGAGTAAGACTTCTCAACATTGGTTTATTCAGCATACTGAAGAACTTTCATCGTAGATAATACTTACTCATCAGTTAGCAAGATACTATAATTACAATGAGTACACACACACGTCGGCTGGTAATTGTTAAACTCATTTTTCACACTCAATGCAACTAAATGTATTTCAAAAAAATAATAATTATTGGAATTTTTTGCGGCAGTGTGTATAAATTTGAACTAGTACCCACATCAGTCCTGTTCGTAAAAAACACTCAGGTAGTGAATTCCAATACAAGGCTATTTACTGAACAATAAACGATGCCCCAGAAGGAACCCTCTATCACTGTGCGTCCACGTACATTGTAGGGCTGGGTCGCGGTACTACCACTGGGTGCATAAACGGTACTTATCTAGTTATTCTACTACCTTTTTAGCCGAGTGATGGCGTACTATTTACTGCTTAGTTATTCTACTAACTTGAATTACTGCTCGTGCGGTAACAACTAGTTAGACGCAACATCGTATACAGCAACGTGCGTCGCAGCTGTTGGACTGTATGAAAAAAACTCATCTATTTTGCTTACAAATCCGACCATTGGAGTGAGTTATCAAGTGGATGGTGTAAGATTAGCCATGTATCCTTAGATTCAGATCTCTTTTTAGGTGTTTTGGTTATTTGTAGTGTGGTTAAGTTAGTGTAAACACGTAGTAGTAGACTACTATTGTCGAAGATGCTTTTCCTAACATCACTGCAACACTAGTAGTGCACTCTAAGTCTAAGAGTAAGTCATTTGTGTCTAAAATCTCTGTGAAACATTACCTATTCAACTTCACCTTTAAGTTCTTGGAAAATCTGTTTTGTCGGTTTTCTTTCTTCGAAAAGAGAAATACTTTTTTGGGGGCTAGTAAATCATATTAATGCCGGGGGGGGGGAGGGGGAATCAAAGATTTCCAAATTGTAAAGGCCCAGTCACATTATTGCGGGCAGGCTACACGGGCTCGTTGCGTGCATGGATTTTGTTGTGCGCAGGAAAATTTCTGCGGGCAGGACAAGGTTTGGGCGGGTTTCGAGTGGAATTTGCTTGCTGGATGCGTGGTTCTTGCGTGGGTCCTTGCGTGTGCTCCGTGTAACATGCGTGCCAGGCGCGTGAGAGCTTACAGACTGGTCCGTGTTAGCTCCGGGCCACATGCGGGGCACTGCGGGTTACCTGCGTACAAGCTACGTGACACTTGCGTGAGAGTTGCCTGCAGAGCGCGAGGGTTACGCGTGCCGCTAACGGGCATACAAACGTAGGTCGGGTGGAAAGGTCATTACTTCTAAGCCTTATTTCATAGTGTCAAGATGCCCCGTCGGTCAACTTCGCAGTCATCCAAGAAGCGCATCAAGGGTCGCAAGGGCCGAGAGAGCTCTGCGGTATCTTCGGGGAGCCGGCCACAAACAATGTTTATTTTTTGTTGCATACAAAATACAACACTATGTGTTATTTCATGTCAAAATACACATTTTTAAATGCCTTTGACAAGTATACATTTTATACCGTGCATTACTACTTTTAATGATGCTTATCTCACGGACATACTTTGACATAGTGTCGTGTGGGACTCTCCAGCCAAATCGCATGCTGTGGTAGTTTGCACACACAAGGACGCCAAATGTCTCAGTCTAAGTGCCAGTTTCAGTCCAGGATCCAAGGGCTCTCGAAGAGATAAGGTTTGCTTCGTTATGCGGGGCCCTAGCTGTCAGAAAAAGTTCGCCGAACATTTCTGTGGGCATCCGTATGGAATTCACAAATGATGCTTCGTCCTCCCGCCGAAACTCCACCATGAGCTGGTCGTACAATCCAAATCATCTGCGTCTCTCGGGACGCAACCACCCCCGGGTTCACCTCCTCCTCTGATCCCTCCTTCTGATTCGATGCAGCTGAACTTGTACCTGTGTGAGGCCGAGTTGTACCTCAATGATGTCCCACTCTCTCAATGTAAAAGAGTGAAATTAACACTTCAACGATTGCCTACAATGACCACTCTTTTTTCGAGTGAAAATCGACTGAAATTCCACTCTGCTCGGAGTGGTTATTTACTCTAAATGAGTGAAAATACCACTCGATGGAGAGTGGAATGTCACTCGAAACAGAGAGTGGTCACTGTAGTCAATCTTTTTGGTAGATTTTCACTCTTTTACATGTAGAGAGCAGTTGATACTGAATACGTGTCCTGTTAGCCATCCTGCAGAGAGGTCCTCTCTCTTCAAAACCAGACTGACAATTGAACGAATTTCGCTGAGGGGACTACTTACATGGCAGGGGTAGTCACAGAACGCCAGCAACTTGCCCGCAGCCAGCCCTTAGATTACCAGCAGGAAGGCAGTAACTGGCCCTAAACATGCCCTCACTTTCCTCTTGTGCCCCGCTCTATGCAAGCAGAAAGGACGGGTTACACGCAGGTGGCAGTACCAACACCGTTCCTTATCAGCAAAGCACACGCTCCATGCCCGCATTTAACACACGCTGTCGCGAAATTGCTACAGGTCTACGGACAACCTACTTTCTTCAAGCTGGTTAACTACCTGTGAATTGCGGCCGCTGCGGGCCTCTTGCTGGTGTTCTGCGTGGCCATCTGCGGGCAAACTCACGCAGCTTACCCGGACCAAGTCTTGAGCATGCTGTAAACTTGGCTGCGGTCAACTCGAACTTCCGTGCGCACCTGCGGGCAAGTCCGGGCAAGATCTGGGCGAGATACTGCCAGGTCCGTGCCATCTGCGGGGAGTTGCGGGCAGAAAAATTTGTCACTCGCAAGTTACACGCAGGGCCTGCCAGCAATAATGTGACTGGGCCTTAAAAGGGAGTTGGCCCAACTTGGAAAAATACTGAAATGCTGAATATACACTGCCCAAAGTATGATTTAAAGGCCCCCCAAACCTGGCAAATTGCGTAGAAAGATTCCCTTTTTCCCAAATTTTAGTGGGGAGAGCCCCGGATCCCCGCGGTGGATGTATCTTATGCCAATTTCTCCTCCTGACGAATGAACCATGTTGTTCCTACAAGATAAACAGCTTGAAACCACAAGCATATACGCTGGCAAAAGATAAAATACACTAAAGTGATTACTTTTAATTACTACCTAAACTCAATGACAATTGAGCTGATAAAGAAACTTTATAAAGGGCATAACCAGTCAATTAGCTGGTAACAAAACTTTATAAAGGGTATAAGCAGTCGTCGTAAATGTATTTTGAATGCAACAGATAAATCTCACAAATGTCCTTTATTTCACTTCTGTATAATTCTTGATTTGTTAGCATAAAGATATTGCATACTAAAACTGGAGAAACTAGGAGTAATTACTCAATACGTGAATTCTACAACTCGGAAAAATATTGTAACATGAATTCAAAAACCATTCATGAAACAGGACATCGGGGTACAAATTAGAATTAAGTTAGCCCGTTATCCTAATCATGGTTCATTTTGTTAACGTGACCATTCCCTTAGCTGTTAAATTTGTACAAAACGTTTGCTTTACTTTTTAAATGTTATATGTTTAAAACACCTTAAGAGGTACTTGTTAGGCAAAAAACAGAGGGAATGAAGACTGCCAATTTTTCAAAACAATTTTGGGGCCAATGCTTGTTCACTTTCAGACTTTCTTTTTAATTTTGAAACTGATAAAATATGTTTGTAAATACTAGACATAGATAAGGGTCTCTCACTTGAAGGGTGGTATTAATTTTGTCCACTGGCTGGATAAGTTTGCGTGTTGCATTTTGTAGTTTTCTCTCTGCTTTACTTGTCCTCATAGTAACTTGCCCTTTACTGATTTATCTGCACCTCTGATAGATTTTTTGTGCTGTAATGCACAAACTATTAGTTTCATTCAGTTTTCTATGGGATTACAAATGCATAAATGTCTTCAATTTTCACTCCTCTTCTCTTTATTCAGAATTACATCTCACACGCAGCCTTCTACCACTCAAAGTTGGGCAGGATAAACCCCTTTGAACACTGCAACCCAAACAAAAAAAATTGGCAGATTGCATCCTTCATCAAAGTATTTGCAAGCTCTTCCCACAAAATTAGGCATGTTTTTCCACTTGGACTCCAATTAAGGATCAGTTCTTTTGGCGATTAAAACTACATTGACATGCGCAAAATTGTTTTATCATAGTAATGTGGACTCTCTCATGTTATTTTTGTAACTGAGCAAAGATATTTACTAGAATAAGAGTGCTTTATCTACGTTAACTCTGTTTAACATGTTTTTATCTTTTTTGCCTGTGAGTGTGCCGCTACCAAATTAATAAGGTCAATTCTTTTTTCAGAATAATTACCTTCTGATTTTCCCAACATAGGATATTGGTTTTGGCAATGATATCAGCATAATGTATGGACTTTTCGCAGCATATGTCATCATTTCTTCAGCTGGTTTAACGTCAAGGATATCATTTCAAATTTGCTATGTTTTAAAAACATTGAAATCCTGCTACGACTCTAATCTTTTTTATTAGAGGAGATACGCTTACACAGTTGTATGTTTATACTGCTTTTTAAAGCTATACCATGTCTTTGTTCCAAGTAGTGGCATTAGGCTGCTACTTACATGAAGGGGTTACCTGAAACCTACATCTTCTCTAACATTCATTATAGAAACCTATGCATAGTGACCTTCCTAGGAAAGTTGACACCTTGATGGATTTTTATTGTCAGCATGTTTAAAGTTGTTATTTTGCCGACGGGTCTGAGGTGGGCTAATGTCCCCATTCCCTTTGGGAAATTTTGTAGGTAAAAAGTAGCTTAGATGCAAATGGTGATATCATTGAAAAAAAAAATAAAACTCTGAACTGATTATAGACTTTAAAAGTCCATTATGAAGCAATGTTCTTTCATTTAGCAAAGCTGTAATAAAGCCATTTAAACCGAACTCTCGGATTATTATTTTACAGCTCATAGGTCTCAAATTTTTTAATTAAGGCACATAAGCTGATATTTAATAGTGGATGAGCATTTGTCAATCGAAGTAATACTTGACCGCAATATTTACAGGGGTGTTATTTGTCAGGTAAGCTTAGTGACTTATGACAAGACCGCCTCTTTGAGGAAATGATATTCAATACAATTACTGTAGCCTTATATAGATATTTCGCAATTGTAGGCATCTATTCATATCAGCGAAGTATGACACGAAGCTAATCCAGACAATCTGCATTTGAATGAAACAATTTTCGTTCTTGTTTGTAACATAATATTAATTGATTCTGACTACTTCCTTGTGGCCGTTACTGCTG
>WURT03034542.1:0-15080 GCA_009936505.3 Holothuria glaberrima
TAACCCATGGCATGTGACCACCAATCCTCCAATCAGATGTAGAGAAATTAACAAGGTGTTATATAATACCAAATAACGCATGGCATGTGACGACCAGTCCCCCAATCAGATGTAGAGAAATTAATAAGGTGTTACATAACATCTTTTAATTAATTGCTCTTGTTGCAAAGTGTTTAGAAAAGTTTCATTAGTTCCCTAACACTGGGCTATGCATGAAAAGCAGCCTATTTATTGATAAGATGGCATTATTAATTATTTTAATTTCTTGTATTATTTTAAAGGTTTAGGATATGTTGCTGATATGTTAAACTGTTACAAGAAAGCAATCAAAACTTTAGACAACCCCAGTGAAGACATGCTTGGACAAATTCTGATGAAAAGTACGCACATTGACGACTAGATAATTGGTTATCAGTGACGGTCAGGAATTTGTAGTCAAAGGTCATCTAGGTGTCATATGGGGGTTATGTTATGGAAAAGCAAAAATTTATACCAACTTTTGTTGAAGGGATTTATTTGGGTGTTCATTGATGTGATATAATTGTGGCAGTAGCCCCCTAAGGGGAATCAGAAATAAAGGGTCAGTGGTCATCCAGTGGTCATTTTATGGAAAAACAAAAATGCCTTGGCTTCAACAGATGTAGTAATAGTTTGGGGTGTTTATGTTGTGATATAATTTTGGTAATAGCCTCATAAAAGGTGTTTAAGAAGTATGGGTTATTAGTCGTCTAGTGGTCATGTTGGGGGTGTTTCATGGAAAAACAAAAAATGCAGTGCCTTCTACTGATGTTGGAAAGTGTTGGGTGTTTATTGTTGTGTCAATATAACTTGGTGAATGCACTTTATAAAAGGTGTTCAGGAGTCTTTCACATCTTGCAGTGGTACTTTATGTTCTCATAAAAAGCAACGGTAACTTGATATTTATAGGGCACTTAAAGTGCACCATTTGTATCTCAGCTCCCTACTGAAAGCAAAAATTTCAGAAGGGGAGGGGGACTTATATACCACCGTCAGGATGGCATTCACCTTAAAAACCTATTTTCAGTATTTTTTCACCATGCAGTAATACATCCCTGTATCTATTAAATTGTAACTTCTGTCCATCCCTGGATTAACAGAGCCATAAAAAATAAATTTAAGATATCCACTTCAAGGATGCTAATTATCCTGTGTGTGTATTTTATGATCTACACAGGCTACACTGTGAGGACATTTTTTCACAGTTAGTAAAATTTACTAACTGTATCAGCATATACTTCCTTACTTGGTTAAATTACTAATTCTTTCATAGTGCTGTTAGTGTTCGTGTTTTGATCACACATGAAACTGAAACAGTTATAAACTTGGCAGGCCTGCTGGATGTATGGTACCCTGTTGGTGTCATATTGTATAGCATTGAAGTTTTCTCCTTGGAAGTCTCTCTTATTCTACTGAATACAGTATCCTAGATGTAAGCAGTAATGAAAATTATACTAGATGCAGTGTGGAAGATGTAATAGTAATTGAATCTTCATTCAAAGTAGTCACTTGAAGGGTAAGCCTTGCAAGTATGCATGGGTAGTTTCTAATCCATGGTCCTTAAGATCTAGGGCCTGCTTCATTAATGTTTGATCAGGTGGCTTCTACTGCAGTTTTGTCACAAAAGCCTGGCTATTCCCTTCCCCCCCCTCCCCAAAAAAGAAAGTCCCAGACAGAGGTTATTGTTTTAATTAGTGAGCATTTGCTTTGATTACTGCACAGTATAAACACTGACAAAACTTTATGTACTGTAATCACTTTGTGTGTACATTCTGTAACCTGCTCTACCAGGATATTCAGGACTGCAGTCTTATTGTAAATTGTTCTCATGCCAAGCATCCTGTGTGTATGATGCACGGACTTCTTATATATATGGACATAGCATATAGGCTAGGCTAACGCTAATGTACGGCCACAGGTGCTAGCATCCTATCCGTAAGTTGTCGCCATCTTCCATGGAAAAAAGGGCTTAGCAAGATGGCCGCCTGCTTACTATTGCGTGTAAAAGTTTTAACTTGCTCAAGTGGCACAGTATTGACAGATTGTGTGATAAACTTATATTTTAGAAAGAATGCAAGCTCGGGTCATATTCAGCAAAAAGAGTGAAGGGTTCTGAGGATTTTGACATTGTTCTTCCATTGATGTTTGTATTTTGTCCGAAATGTTTCAGATTCATCGTCAAATTGGGCAAATTTTAGTTGTTTGAACGGTGGCGACCGTAGTGATCACATGATCCTGTGTCCATGTATATAAGTCCGTGGTATGATGGTACAAAGGTTTCTAATCATACATGTATTGGTACGTGGTTCTGCTGAAATCTATAAGACCAGTAGCCAAAAAGAAAAGGATCTCACCAGGTCTGGTCCTGAGCAGGTAATGTAAGGCTTCCTTAAGGGCGGTCACATTAAGACATACTGTATATTTCTTATAGCAGTATACTAGCTCCATTTTATTATTAGTACTAATATTTTTTCAAAGGGGAAGGGGGAAGGGGATTGCCAGGCTGGAATGATCATTGCCAAAATATGTATGTGTCTAACTGACTTAAAGAGCCTATGAAGTGAGAATTAACAGCCACCTGATAAGATTCTTCCAGCCAATCTAACCACTAAAATAACTTCAGTGTTGAAAAATACTGCTGGAGTCAGGAGAAATTACAAAAAGAAACTGGCCACCGGCACCCCAAACTCCTTCAAAAGTGAAATTACAGCGACCTCTGAATGACTTCATCACAGGAACACATGCTCCATTGTGTATGATCCTGTGAACACTGATTAACTGTGTTGCATTCATAGTCAGTCAATGCAGAGTTAACCACGAGTGTTAATTAGATCCCGGTGATTGAATTCTTCGATTTGTTCACGTACATATACGTACATACTGTAGTTAGTTAGATGAGGTTTTACGGCTCAGTTTCTAACCAATTGGTTTAAGTCGGGCTTGCCACAGCCTTTTTTCCAGTTGTGCGTGGCTCACTGGCTTGTTTTCCCTACTCAATTGCGTATGACCAAGGCATACGTCAAGATACTATGTACAGGGCGACTTTGTCAAGAGGCGACTTTGTAGTGAGAGACTTTGAGGTGCGACTTCACTGTGGGGCGACTTGACTGACAACTGTTACTACTTACGTAAAAACGATTACAAGCGATGGGGAAACAAGGCTTCTTTCGGTGGCAGTCTGAAGCAAGATGCGGCTTACAACTTTCGGTGAATATATGTTGGAATTTTTCCTCGTAATATGCATTAATATTTAGCTCACCGTAGTTTCTCTGATGTGTGAACTATAAAAACTGTGAAACTATAACCAGTTACGGTACAAAACCTTACCTGGCTATATTATCTAGCCGAACTTCTCTTGGAGCACGCTCACCGCTATCACCGGGTGCAAGCACTGGCTCTAGCCGCTCAGCTTCGTTAGCCAAAGGCTCAAGCTGGTAAAGTTGACTTCCTTGCGCTGGCTCTCCATCTCTCCTTTCTTCAATGTCCTCGTACTGCAAAATTTCTTCTTCAGCTACTCTTGAAGAAGATGCAGATAAATCCAACTTTTATTTCTTCAGAAACCGATGCCATTTTTTGTTGTCTGCAGTTCGCAGCGTGTTGATAGTTGACATGATTGTGTAACAAAGATTCTAGCTCTGGCTTTGACATCCCTGCTATGACGTCATTGTGAGTCGGTTTTAACTCTGCGTTTTCAACTCACTGGTGAATGGGGACGGGATTTTACGGATTGAAGTCCCTGGGGGCCACATACGTGGCAAATTGATCAGCCAAATTTGTTTATTTTCTGTTTCTGATGTATTTCAGCAATAACACAGACCACATCAGGCACTCTATTTCAAAGGCTCTTTAAATAGTATGGCACAACCAGCAGAAGGAAATTGCCATTATTAGGATTCCACACCAGTCCAACCTGGGCATTTTCAAAATTGTGTCAGAATAGAACAAAGCTTTCATCCACCCAGAAGCAGGCAAGACATTGAAATACAATAAAGCACAGCCATTCAGTACATGTTTAAGCCTTTAATAATAGCATACTACCACATGAAAATTACATGTGTTGTAAGGTTTAGAAAAAATATTCACAGTTACGGCATGTGGACTTAGCCATGGTTGACATTTTTAGGGATGGAAAAAAAGTGGTTAGGAGAGCCCTGTTGAAATTTAAGTCCCAACTTTGCAGGCTCAGCACTTTAGGATGAACCAACACTACACTTGTTATGCCCTAGTCAATAAATAGGTGCGAAAAAGTTGCTTATTTCATTTTAAACTTTTGGCCCTTTCCAGAACTCAGTGATTAAAAACTGCAATATTCCTGTAAGATCTGAATTAGAAAAGTCATGGAAGAAAATTAAGATTTTACGTCCAAAATTTGCTGCGAGAAGGAAGTCAGTTTCAACCATCGAAAAGACGGCTGATCCCCCCACTGTTTTCAATGTGGGTTGTAAGGACTGTGTGTAGAGAGCTCTCGGTGAGCGACCACACAGTCCTTTACTGAGGACTAACATTTACTGTGAGCTGAATCTCTCCCCATAGCGATCATGGATATATGAGAGAGACATCACACCCTAGAGACATGATTGTATGTATATGCTGCCTTAAGGTTAACACCCATCCTAAAGGTCTCCTGACATAAAAATGACATAGTTAGATATTTGGTGCAAGAAGTATTAAAAACCTAGAAAATGGCCACAATTCCCATCAAAATCTATAAAGAGTGACCATTTTACAGGGAAATTTCTATTTTCACCTGTATCATGAATAAACATGGGCGAAACATGCAAATTGTGGTGTCGAGAAAGGGACTGACCAAATATGGCTAATGTTATCGTTTGTTTTTCAACCTTCATTTCAAGGACAATGGTAACAGTGTGTTCTGAAGGATTTATTTGGAAGATTATGATTGCGTCCTTGAAAAATATCAGTATCACTTACCAAATTGTAAACTATCTGATGAGTAATTAAGAGATAATTAATATAAGGTTAATTAGGCAATGAGTTACTCAGAAATGTTCAAACTTTGAAGAGGTGTATATTGAGAACAGTAGCAGACAATGAAATAATTCCAACCGATCTTTCCTTGGGAAATCTTACTCTTTAGTTGCCACATCAAATCAGGCCTCTTTGCTGGCGTGTCACCAGAACTTCAAGGGCTGTAGAGAATTTCCAAAGGCCTCATGTGACCCACGGTCTTCACTTGGTACACCTGTAATTGAAGTCAACTTGGCCTAGTAGTACTAGGGACCTTTGAGATCATGGATGAATCAGCCAACACTACTATACACTGTACAGTATTACTTAGTACAGTACATGTACATACTGACCTGCAGATTCTAGAAAATACACAAGGATATTCAAAACACATGGACAAACATGTACATTTTTGTAGTTAGGATTTGCAAAAGGTTGACCAGTCTTGGGTTACAAGAAATACATCAAACTTGAGACAGCTTTGCTGGTAGTTTTGAGGCAAGATGTCTCTGCCAGGTAAAAAAGATTTTTCCTGGGATACCATCCATGGTTTCACTACAATGGCATTCGAAGGGTGTCAGGTTTGTGAAGGTATTTAGCTGAAGTGATTTTAAATGAAATCACAATCTTGAAAGCACTGGAAAGTCCTGTACTAGAGTTAGAATTTTTTAATGTGAGTCTGAGATGATGGAAAGAGTTGAATTATGTGAAGGCTGAATGAAACATTCAGTTCAGCAAAACACTTACCACAGCTCTGACTGTAAATGCATCTGTAACTTAACATAAGCAGTCATTGTGGTTTGTACCCCTTACTGTATTCACGTGACTTGCTTCAGTATATTGAAAACTGTATTTTTACCGCCAACTTGACTTGATGCTTCAGTAGGTTTTTAAAAGCACTTTTTACACATATAGGCCCGTAGAATATGTCATGAATATGTCCCATAAGGTCATGGTAACCATTATCACTGTAAATCCTAAAAGAAATTGCATATGATACAATTTAGATCTATAACACATCCTCAGCTTAACTGCAGTATACCCCCTTCCTTTTGCCTATTCCCAGACATAGCTTACTGTCTGAGCTAGTCCAAGAGCCATATATTTATAAAATACAAAGGATTAGACCTGTTGGGGTCAGGGGTTAGGCTGCACAAATTTGGAATTTCTCTTATTTACAGTAAGAAATTGTTACATTTAATCAGGGAAAGAGTTGATGTGGTCATTTGCAAGAGAAAGTACATAAAATAGCCATTGAGTAGAGTTGGTTAGAACAGAAAGAGTACTTCATCTTGTAACAACTATGTAGTGTTGAAAGGATTATCAGTGTTCACCATCGGTATCAGCCGATAGTCTCCATTTTCATTTGTTATCGGTAAAATTTACTGTAAAAGCCAATATTAGGTAACCCTAACCGATAGTAATCGTCCCATATGTCATGAAAATTGGATGCTATTTGAGTATTTTTTAATGCTACTTCCAAAGCCGATATTGAGAACTGAAATATCGGTATTGGTAATATCTGCTACTTGCAATATTGTTACAACACTTAGTAACAGCCTTGTCCAAGGTTCCTCCACTAGTTCTGCTGGAGATGGGACATATTTGTTTTAAGGTTTATGATGAAGTCTTACTTGTAAACAAGAAGTACTTGACTTAAGAGTTGGCTTTAAAACTGTTATGCCTTTCAGCTGTAGGTATAGCAATAGCCTCTATGGATATAGCACTTATTAACTGTTTGCAATCAGGAAAGCCTCAGGAAGGAGTGTGGTCTAAGGAAGCCACTTAGATGGCAGTTTATTCAGAGATTTGTCATTACTGCACCTTTCCTGTTGATATTGGGTAGTAATTCAGGAAGCTAGAATGATTTTTACATGAAAAACCAGTTTTAAGTTGTGGTCATTATATATTTGTACTCTTTACTGTTCAGCACACACAGTTTAGACAGGGTGTGTGGAAACTTTCCACAGTGATATGATCATAGAGGAGATCTATCTGTTGTTGTTTGTTACTCAGTACTTGTCACTCATTCAAAGAGAATGAAGGTATGGTATATTTTGTTGCTTTCTGGGATAGGTATTGTCTGTTAAGCTGTTAAGTTTTGATCTTTTCTTTTGATTCTTTTCTTTTTAGTGTGATTGTGTGTCCTGAATAGTATCTACATACTTTTACAGGAGGTGCATACCTGTGGTTTAAAGGGAGATGGTCTAGATATACTCTAACTGCATGGTGTAATATTATTCACATGATGTCAGTCAAGGGAGGTGTATGTAATATTTTTCTTAGTAAAAAATTTGGTACTCTTATTTCTTTTCAGAATAAAGCAAAGGATATGGAGGGTTATGTGGGTTTTGCCAACTTACCCAACCAAGTATACAGAAGATCTGTCAAGAGGGGATTTGAATTCACTTTAATGGTTGTTGGTGAGTATGAGATCATCTAAAATGTAGTAAAAGTAAAGTTGCCTGATAGGAGCATTTTTGATTGAAACTGGCTGTGTTCCAGCTGTTCAAGACGGTTCTTGCCTGCACTATTGCATGACTGTCTGAGGGCTGGTTAAGTATTTATGTCTCTTTAGGGTGAAAAATCCTGTTGGGAGTACTTAAAGGTTATTACTTGGAGTGGGAGACAGCCAGCAACACTAAAGCAGTAGCTTACACAGCATCTTGAAGCCTGAATGATCCACTGGTCCTGTAGTGAGGAAAAATGAGCCTGATGCACCTTTTTGTGTAGTCTACCGCAATATTTCAAAACCCTTTTTGGGAGTCCACCTGGTTCTGATATAGGAAGTTAAAAATTACCCCTGCCAAAAAATACTCATTTGAATTACAGAGACTACCTGTAGGCATACATTATTTCCTATGTCCTATAATATCAGTATCACCATAACCAGTCTTTACATTAGTTAATAATACAGTTCAGTTCTGCAGGTCCCTGTCTTACACCTTAAAGGTCTATAGACATATAAATGTGATGCTTGCCTGTTTGGTGTAAAAAGCATTAAAAATGATAAAAATGGCCGCAATTCCGATTAAAATCCATCAGATATTGACCATTTTACGAGACGATTACTGTTTTTCACCTACATCATGAATAAACATGAGCTAATTATGCAGATTTGTGACTACTGTGAAGTATTAGTCAACTGGGTGTAATGTTATCCTTTGTTAATTTAGCCTTTATTCTAAGGACAGCTGTAATTTTGGGATGCTCTGAGGGGTCAATTTTGGAAGTAGCTATTTAGTTCTTTGAAAATATCCACCATATACATCATACAAGAAACTAGCTATAAAGTAATTGACAGATAATTTTTAAAGGAATAGCAAAAGAAATGCAGACACTGTGCAACACTCCACATCATATTTTTGCATAGCTAATGAACAATTCCCACAAATGGCCAAACTTTGAAGGGAAATACCTTGAAAACGGTAAAAGATATTCAGATAATTCCAACAGATTTTTGATCAGGGGATCTTAACCTAGCTTTATTGAATAGAACAACTGATTTTATTAAATGTCCACAGACCTTTCAACTTTTCTTGCCCCATGAGCTACAGTATTTTGGTGCCTGTTTCTTGGATTAATTCAAAGCTCATAGACTATGTAGATCGTTAATTGGCACTTGTAGAACAGGATATTGTGATGAAAAGTCTGACCTATTTTGACAAGAGCAGGACTACTCTGTTACTGAAGTATTGTCCATACAGTACTGAAGGCCTACCACAATGGTGACAGGTGTACAGTTTATGGGGCAAAGTTGTTTATATGTACAGAGAAAAGTAAGATTACGCCTTGTTTTCTAATTGAAACTGTATTTATGCTTATTTAACCATTTGGTTCCTTTCCTGGTCACTGGTTTGAGGTTATTTGCATACAAAATAAAAGCAAATAAGAGTTTCCTTTGCGTCTACATGAAAGCAGTTTCATGTCGATTTCTGTTTCATGTAAGCATCATAGTATTTAACACATATCCTGTTTTACATTGGACTTTCTGAGCATTTGGGTTTCTTTCTTTAAGTCTTGCTTCGCTCTTGTGCAGTGATTCTACTTTCATTTTAGGATTGTAAATGTAACATGAACTTTATCACACTTAATGTTATTAGATAAATGATACTGTTTCCCCAATATGATTACTTTAATATTATCATTCACCTAGCAACCTGGTTGCAAGACTGAATATGTACAGTATGTTACAGTGAAGCAAAAATGATGCAACTTGGCTATTACCAATTGTATACTGTAAGGTTCACAATGAGGTGTCTGTCCACAAGCTTGGCTTGTGGCTGTGTGTAAATATTTAGAGCAGGGATTCTTCAGTGTTTGGACAGTAGCCACTATTTTAAAATATTGTTAGAGCCAGAACTATCTTAATTCTTTTTTGCTTACTACATTTCTTTCTTCATTATTTGTGTTTATGTATTTGATTGTATTTCTGTGTTTTAGCAATGCTAGGACCCTGATGAAACAGCACTTTAAATAGGTATTATGTATGTACATGCATGTTTGTATGTAATTAATTAATAGCAAATGTAGGTATAGAAGGTGGATTTTGTCAGCCTGTTGAGAGACTTAAAATAAATGAGAAACACCTGTAATGCTTGAGGAATGTCCAAGTACCATAGCAATCACAGTGAACTTTTCATTATCACTGTGTATTGTGAAATATTGGGCAAAAATTGTGTATACATGTACAGTAGTTTCACTTTCCTACCAAGAAATAGTGGCAATATGTTCAACATTTCTCACTTAATATGTTTAAAGGGGCTTATTGTCATGATTTGTGCATACCTATTGAGATTTTCTCACATCTTGATGGTAAATGGTCACACTAAGACATTCTGCAAATCTGATACACAACTGAAATATCAATGATAGAGTAATTAATGATTAAAATCGTTTTTTACAAATTCATGACTAAACATTTTTTACCATTTAGGTATATGCAACATCATTCCACAAAAACTTCAATTTCTCACATTTTAGGTAAATGTAGAAAGTGGTGTATGATTAATGAGGCTAATTATAAATATTGTCATGCAATGATTTCTTTCAGACTCATTACAAAATAAATGAAATCATCTCAATAAGCCCCTTTAAGGTAATTATAGGCCTACACTACCGTATGATTGATGTGTACTATAATGTGCATTTATTACATGAGGTACAAAGTGCATGTAGGCCTACCTATTGAAGATTGTAGCACAGGCTGGTGACTTAATACATGTACAGTATATATGTGGTTAAAACCTGTGAATGACTCATTATTAATCTTCAGTTCATATATATCCTGGTTACCAGCTCAATCATTAATACAACAGTCAAATGTTAAGTAGTTTTGCTTTTGAATTACTTCAGTTGTTAAAAGTACTGGACACATTGTTCAGTGCATTCTGTTTAGGCAATGAAAACGGAGATGTCACTGCTATATTACTATTGCACTACAGTGTCATCGAGATACATACTGTATGTACATGTGTATGGAATGCCTGTCAGGTGTCATTCATACAAGACTGTAATTGAACAGTGTTGACTAAGGTGAAGATGTGTAGGCTTTCACAAATTTAGCAAGATTTATGACAAGGATCACAAGTTTTACTACAGAAGGGATCAATTAGAGAAGCACTAAGAAATATGGTGAATAATGGATTGTACAAATTTTGTATTGTAGTTTGAGATGATTATGGAGTTCTCAAGTAATGAAATTGCTGTAAACTGCAGGGCGCTTTATATAAAAAAAGAAAAAAATTGCTGTAAAGCTCAATGTAAATATGGTAGTTTGACCAGCTTACTGTATGTTGTCAAATGCTGTGTGATACCTCATAAATTGCTTCTTTGAATAGTTCATTGCATTTGTAGGTTGTAGTATTGTATAGCGCTCATAAAAGAGTGTATACAGTAAACCCCCCTTTTTTTATCCAAACCACATTTATCCAAGGTGCGTTTGTACAAGTGGGCATCACAATTTTTCCAGACTTATGTTCAATACAAGGTATTATCCACTAAGTTTTCAATGCATTGCAGGCCCGTTACAAGACAAAACTGGACCCTTTGTCAGTATAGGCTCAATGTCTGGCATATAAAAAATGTTATAGGATAGGGTGTAGTAAGACTTACTTTGAGTAACTCTGAGAAGAAAGTATGTTTGTGGCCATGGTTCCTAACTGTAATGACAGTAGAAGTTACGGAAATATTTCAAATGGCTGTTGAGAGTCTTCTACAAAAGGGTGGGTCTCCCATGCAGTATTTTTGGAAATTTATGCTGAATTTATACTGTGCTTTGGATACCTCATAGGATTATTAGAGCTTTAGAAGTCCACAAAACTATTTGTCACATCATCAATCACCAGAAATAAATCAAATAACTAAATACTTTGGGGCAGTTTTGTTGTATTGAATTTATTTGCAAAATGTTTTGTAACACATTTTTAGGGACCTAATGTACCGTACCAGTAGCCAAAATGGAAACCCTGTTTGTCCGAATTTTCTGTTATCCAAGCTCCTTTGGTCCCAATGTGTTTTAAATTAACAAGTTTAGTTCCCTAACAGAGTAGTCTACAGTATATAGGACTTTAATAGCCAGGGTCCTGTTAGTCGACTTTTAAGATCATTTGGAAAAGGCAACATGGTCAGTAAGGGTTACTAATACCTTTCCTCCCAGGTACCTTTGAAAATTTCATCATATGTTTGAACTGCAGCCTCAGTTACCTGTAGTACTCAGAAATTTCCAGTGATACAAGTTAGATTGGTTGCTATAGAAACTATACATTTCTTAAGGAAATGGCCTCTTGAACTTACATAAACACTGTGTCTGGCATTGCTAGTACACAGTAGTATTATGTTTCCAAGTCTGAATGTTTGAGACACAGGTTTTCATTGAACATTATCCAAACCTCTAAGCTAGGTTGGCTCTGGAGCCATTGTGCACTGCATATTTGATTTAGTTTTATTTTTAAGGGTAGTGACCTGCTGAGCTTTGTTTGAAATCCAAATTTGGAAACAAACTGATAAATAAGATTTTGTTCACACATTTTACAGAGTTAATTTAGTGTGAGAACAGTGTTACTTATGTGTTTTTGTAGAGAAAATTCCTTTATATGAATTCTAGCTGTTATGCAGAAATATTGGTGTACTGCTGTACAAATACAGATTGTAGTGGAAATTGTTTTTCAGAGGAAAATTTTGCCAAATTAAACATATTGTGTCAATGATGAGATTAGTTTGTTATCCATCATCAAACCAACAGGTTATAGTTTCATACATGTATGTATGAAACTTAAAACCTTGACAGACATTGACTTAATTTACAGTGTACTGCTGAGTATTGAGGCTAATTAGAAGCATTGTCATGCAATGATAGACATCAAACTGTTCACAAAATAATATCAACTCAATAAGCCCTTTTAAAAGGTTTAATAGAGTGGAATGTAGATGGCTAGCTACCCTGTAGTAGAGCCAGTATTTAAATGAATAGATTGGTTGGCAAGTCAACATTTCCAGTTGGCACTTCTGATAAGGCAAAAAAGCTTGCTTGTGTGGCTTGTTTGTTATGCAATGAATTGGGAAAAAATCAAACAGCCAATGTAAACCACAAATGTTGACAGGTTTATTGGCAGTTTAATAGTTATATAGTGAGGCCTAGAACAATGGAGGGGTTGTATAGTGAGTTGTTTACAAGTAAGAGATTGTTGCCCCTGTTGAAGCAAATGGCAAACCTAGGGAAAAATGGTTTATTATTTATGTACTAAACAATTAGAAAAATGTATTTGTTGGCTTTTAGGTTAAACAGTGCCTCATTAAATGTTTTTTATCCATCAGTTGTTCAGGAAGTTTTTAATGTAGGTCCTTCATGGCATCTCCTTCATGGCTTTTGCCATTTAATTAGAATGATGTGTATAGATAGTTACAAACCAAGTGGAAACACAGAGACCTACCATGTCAGCTCCTCATTAGAAGGACATAGTATGACACATGTATCAATGTATAGTATATGTATACAGATTTGTTGTCTTTTGTGCTGTGTTTCTGACAAGTTACAGATAGGCCTATGGTAAAGTATAGGTAGTTTTACCAAAATGGAAAAAATTGAAAAGAAAAAAGAAAGGGGGAAAAAAAAACCCCTAAAAACATGCAGTTTTTTGGCCTAAAAACAACATAACATTACAGAAATGTAGCATTTCCACCAGGAAGTGAACTTGCATCAGCAGCTGTAGTGTGAGCCTGTACTAAGTGTATGCACTATCAGTATGTGTACATGCTTGTAACGCTCTACCCGTACCTACAGTAGACAAATTATTTCAGAGCAGTAATTGTCTACAGTGGACTTCTACCTTGAAGATACAGTATTGCATTCATTGTGTATCAACATTGTCATGGAATTTGAAGAAATTTTGGAAAAATTTTTTTGATGCTCTTACTTTTCACTAAATAAATATTTTCAATGCACTCTATGGCAATGTGTGAGCAGTAGTACCCAGTGGAAGTTACCAAGTTCTTTTTCACTGGAATATACTGTAGTGGTAGAGAAGACCTCAGGTATGTTTAAACCCCAACATTCCTAGGCCCAAGGGTATTACACTGCTACCATGAATCAAAGCTTATTTGCCCTCATCTATTTGGTTTCCATTTTATTACAGTGAAGTTTCAGTGCATTGGGGATACAATAATTACTATAGGTATCAACAGAATTCGTAATTTGATTGATGGCTTTGGTAATAGAAAGACTACCATTGTTTGGGGACAGTGGATACATACATCTTAAGAGGTGACTTGATTTATGCAGGTCAAGTTAAGTTCTCCTAGAATTTACCCCTTTGTTGTGAGATCTATAGAAACCCAAGAATGGTTAGTTTATATGCTGTTGTTATTGTGGAATGCATCCAAAAAGGAAAGTTATGTTCAATTTGAACCAAGCAAAACTATGTAGCATAGGGCTATTATGGTAGACAGAGACACAGCTATAACTGTAATCTGTAGCATCTACTTTGTCGTTATCATGGAGCTTGTAGGCTTCATGGGAATGTAATGGCAATGCAAATGTAGGCCATTTGATACATTTTAGCTTGCCAAACAGCTCAAGACTAGAAATAAATTTTGATTTAGCATGGTACACACCATTGTATTTAGGATGTCAAGGAACAATACTAAACTGTTTATTGAGAGATTATTTGTCATTTTGAAATCACTTAAATCATTACCTGCAACTCTCTCAGGGTCTGACCCGAGCCCTGTTCAAACATTGTGTGGGTGGAACAATACCATTTCAACCCCAGAATATTGCTGGAATTAATGGTCATACTTTGAGCATGGTGTACAATCTTCTGTCTAAATGTGGATCAGTGTTGACCCTGAATTATTGCAAGTCCAGCCTTCTACCATGGAGCTCCATGTGGTAGCTGCATGCTTCTGCACAGTTCCACAATGCTTGGCAAGGCATACAACTTAATGTTATTCTTGTATTATGTGGGCATAATGACTGCTGTGTGGCTTGTTCTTGATCTCAACTGCAAATTGGAGGGCGAACAGGACTGAACACAGGATCCTGTGTAACATACAGTACAGCAGTTCAAACTTTTTCTTTTTGGGTATCACTTTAGAAAACAGCATACAGGAGAAAGTTTAAAATGTTCATAATTGTGACACAAGTTCAGCTTTTGCATGTCACGAAAACTTCACAGACAGGCATACATGGTTCTTAAAAAGAAAGGAAAGTGACCTCTTTCTGCAGCGGCCTAACTTTTTACTCACAAGTTGTACACTATTATCAGGCTTAGTTAGGCAGGGGACATACTCAAAGGGGCTCTGGGCTCTCTTCATGTTAGCTAAAGAGAGTGTAGTATAATTGCACATTTCCATTGTTAATTTCACTCCCCCATAATGTAACCTTACCCCCTTCCCAAAAACTGATGTCTATCTATGCTTCTGACAAGATAGTGGCACTGTTGCAGTATCCCCCACCCCTCCCACATTATCATTGTACACTGTTTACTGGTATCAACATAGACAGGTTTTGTACAGTAGCACTGTAGGTAGCGGACCACTAATTCAAGGGGAATCCCGGCGGAGGAGGTTACCCTACGAATTTAACACCCTAGAAA
>WURT03034553.1:0-15080 GCA_009936505.3 Holothuria glaberrima
AGCAGCATGGGTTAATTGTTGAACCAGAGAAGTAGTCCGTCATTTTAAAATAATATATACATAAAATGACTGTCAGACAAAGCAAAACTTGCTTTCCATTTTTTTTTTTTTTGTTCTTTTTTTTGTATCTGGTGCATAAACTTTTTCATTGTACTAGTTTTACTAGGCAAACTGAAGGTAAAAATCTTGCGGGTAGATTTACAGTATCTGATCACATAATGAACACTGCCCTCAAGTTGGAACAATAAACCTACCTGGAAGGATTCTTGGGCATTACATGATTAAAATCTTCAGGGCATGTTCTTACTTGTGTTAACTTTGACTTAATATGTTAGTTTTATTTTCAAAAATATTGTTTTATTGCTGGTTTACAAAATATTGTGTATATCTGAGCATAAGAAATTTTACATCATTTTTATTTAAAGACATTAGGTTTACCTGATTACCTTTTTAAGATTAACAGGGTTATTTCTGTTAAATGAAAACCAGCAATAGTCACGTTTTAGCATAGAGTGCAAGCTGCCAGATTTTAAATCTGTAATGCTTTATAAGAGGTTTGTTGTTAATTTTAATTTCTTCCAATTCAATACTTGTATTATTGGTGGGTTAAATATCTTTTCACACATACAACTGGTTTCACGAGTAAGCTTTGAAGATTTAAATATTCCATGAAAAAATGGGAGCAAAAAAAACAAAAAAAAATGTATGCATCTCAGAGAAACAAAGAGTCTACATAAGGTAAGAGGGCGCCACACAGATAGCGAGTGAAGCATGAGTGACCCAAACTGGGGCACCAAATGCAACTGATGTTGTCATGACAACTGTAATAGATTTGACCGATTACAATAGTTATCAGATCTTAGACTATAAATAATGACTAATTTTGCTGACTTTGTTTTGCAAAGTGTCCTGTCCTGTCTGTCAAAAATGGAAACAATGGTATCAAAATGTCCCTCATATTTAAAGTGGAAAAATCCCTGATTTTCTCAAAAAATTGGTCTCATATAAAAAACAATATGCAACTGATACAGTCAGTTGTATCATAACTATTAACTTAAAGGGCAAATCTCATCTTAGACAGTTCAAATTCTCCCGACTATGCAACTGTAGCTCCTCCCATAACTGTATCATGCTCCTCCTTGTGCAGACACAAACATATTTTATTACTTCAAGGTCATGTCCTGGTGAACCCACAAAGCTAAAATGTGTAATCCAAGTACTCTCTCTGCATTGTATGGAATCCAAACCACTCTGCATCTTTTGAATTTTCAAACTTTGTTGTCAATCAAAAAGCAGTTGCCAATTGAGAATTTTGATACCCCCACACCAAAAATGTACTTTAGAGTAATGTATGTATGTCTTTAAACATTTAAAGATTGGACATAGGAGATCACCACTATCCATGGAATGAGTCTATCAGTGCAAGTTTTCACTTATGGAATCCATCCAAAGCCCTTGTCATTACCATGAATGTGATTTGAAGAGTGTCACCAGCAAGACTGTTCATGCCCTAGCCCTAACCTTTGACCATCGTTATGCGCACTTTGTGCATCCATTACAGAAATCATTTACAGGTATGAGTTCTCGAAAGATGAAAATGACACAGGCAGATGCTACGACAAAAGCTGCCAATCCTGCAAAGTGGTTCTTTCCAGAGGTGGTAGTTTAACTACAAAATTACATTTTTTTTGAAGAATTTCTACTGGATACATAATTATGACAATTTTCACAGTTGCTCTTTGCCAAGGATGCACTCTAAAAGCACTGAATAGGTATACTTCACTTCGACATCTATGAAGACGTGTGGAATAAGAAACAAGAGTGAAAGGAACAGAAAATGAATGAGGAAAGATGCAAACACGATGGTTAAAAGAAAACAAGTCCGCTGAAAAAATTTGCCACCACTTACTGGCTACGGGTTGAGAGCGAATGAATTCGCATCTTTTACCCTTGTATCTGGTCACACAACTGCGGAGAAAAAAGGCACATTGTATACGTGAAAAATGGTTGAAAATTAAGACTAAAAGAGCGCCACCATCCCCACAGTACTTTGCAAGGTACTGGTAGGTTCGGTTCAGCTCAAAGTACTTACTGAAGCCGGAGTTAGGCGTAGTCTCATGAACATTTTGTTTGTGAAGGCCACATCTGGGCGAACCACGATACAGCGGCATACAGCTAAAGAACACACACACAAAAAGGTATCAAATTGTTGACGAAAGAAAAATGTTGTCACAATAGAGTACTCCCTCAATTAGAAAAAACTTTGCCTCCAAAATTTGAAACACGAGAAATATTTATTCCACCTTCACCTCGTATTTCATTAAATAAATACTAACTTAATGATAACCACATGTTCAGTTAACACTGGATATCACAGTTAGGGGATATGAAGCATAAGGGAAACATTAAAATTCAGAAATGAAATGGTGGGACTTTGTTCGCTTTTTCTTTTCTTTTGGGAATTCCTGGTTTCTTGCTTTCAAATACTTGTAAGATTACGTTATCAGGATTACATTAATACATGACAGGGAAAATAAAAAAGGCACGACAAAATTTAACAGAGTTATTATTAGTAGCTGGAAGCCACACAACAATCTCGTGCAGGTAGTTACTGATATGACCATGCATTATATTTCTCATGCACTGACATGATATTATGCAGCAACTGAAAAACGAAACAAACACCATCACTTGTGAATCACTGATGTTGCATTATCAACTCAATTAAAAAAAAAAGCAACAACAAAAATAAAACTTAGGATGAATACCACGGAAACATTTTGTTGGAAATTCGTTATGGATGTCACTGTAATCACACACAATTGTAGGTGATTAAAAATTCAGAATTTTGATGAAAAGTTTGCATAATCCATGGTGAGTATTAGTAATGGTCTGCTTGTATATACCAGTATTTGAAATTCCCTCTGATATACCAAATTTACTTCATAAAATTAAAAGAGTTCTTCATTATTATTTTACAAATCTTGTCCTTTCTCAAATTTGTATTAACTTTTTCTTCTGGCACAAGTTAATTTCTACTTCCTCCAAAGTCTACAAATTTTAAACAAAATATAAAGAAAAAAATAAATATTTATGAAGTCACCTGCACTTTGCCCCCATAATACCTTTCTCATAATAACACAAGTTTCTTTTACAAAATAATAAATAACGTCAGAACCAAAAACGACACGAGACGATACAAAACACACAAACACTATTGCAAAAAAAAAAAAAATGAAAAATTAAGGAAACAGAAATCTGAAGTTTTCGAAGTAGATTACATATTTGTCTGGTGTGTGAGAAAGATATATAGGCCTTAAGAAGAGTTTCCTTAATAAATTATTAATACTTGCTGAAGTAATATTAACAGAAAAACAGAACGAGGCAAAGACGTTTTAGTCTGGTACGTTTTTCTTACATTTATTTCAATCATGGCAGTCCTAGATTAATCCATTTGACTGAGTCGGTACCCAACAAACTTGTATGAACCGCCCACATTTGTTAATAATTTTGACTTGTGCATTATCATTAAAGGAAGGCTGGGAGGACAAAATGCAGGCGGCTTATTAATTCATGCAAACTCATGCACTTGTTGCTACTCACATGCACTCAATACGATTCTCTTCGGCGACATGTAAACAAGTACCCCCATTAAGGCAATAGTTATTCCCATTTTGGTAGCAGGGGGAGGTAAGGTCCAACTTTTGGCATCGTTGACTATTTTTATAGCCCACAGGGCACCTGTGTGTAGGAGTAGGCGGAGTCAAACTGAAAAATGGCAACACAAGAGGGCAGCAAACATGGCATCAACATGGAGAGAAGAAGAAGGGGGTCCTCCTCATTCGGTAAGCTCCACATGACCTCCACTGGAAACTCAAGATTGGTTATAAAACACTGGCATGTCAAACGAGATTGGTACACACAGCAACAGATGACTGTAGCAGACAACATCAGTCACTAAAATCTACCGATAACACAACTAAAGTGACGACTGCCTGTGCATGAGCTACAATGAAGCTATAGCTAATCAGCACAGAAGAGACAGAATGACGTAAAGCGAGGGATGATGGCAAGATGCATCTGTAGAGAAGAGCCCACTTCAAACCCTGAAAGGGGACGAACTGTTTGACCATTGCAAACAAAAGATTCTATAACACGAACTGACAATTACTCCACAGCAATGACAGAGAATGGAAATGAAAAAGGAACTGCACAATTTGATGAATTTCTGAGCTACAATGCATGATGGAAAAAGAACAAAGTACGAGAAATATGCTGCAGGATGGATTTTAATCATCCACGATCTGAAGATATGGACACAATTCCATGAGGTGAGAAAAGCAGACAAAATGAGAACCCTAAACGGCTTTAGCAGAAACTTTTTCTTTTTTAAATTCACACACGAAAAGTCTCTAACTAGGATGGAAGGCACCTAAAATTAAATAGACCTCACCCTTTTTATCAGCCACTCTACTCCATATCAGTGACCAATCAAATTTGAATATTCAAACTATTGCATAAGAATATATCTGGTAATATCATGATTTATGCATCATTTTCTGAATTTTTTTGTTAAGATAGAGATGAAACTAGTTATGCTGAAATAAATGGTAAAACATGAGTAATTCTGTGTTAAGAAGTTCACAGAATTGAGTTAGTCCCATACATAATTTCCTACTGCTTTTATCTATGTAATATATTCTCTTACCACCTTAACACATACCTTACAAGTATTGATAATTTATGAGCCCTTCTCGTTTTTCTCTAATACTCCCTTCCCTTCCAATCCTCACTGAAACCAAGCAGATTTCTGACAATTTCCGATTGTGCATTTCTTTAACTAAATTGTTGATTAAACAAAGATTAGCCTTTCCGCACCTTACAATTCGATCGAAAAGCTTTTAAGTGCAGTTTTATTATTTAGAATCATCACCAAGCCATAGAGTAGAGATACATTAGACAATTTTCTTAGAAAATGAAGATAGGAGAGATGATGGCTTCTATTGCAGAGTGATACAAAAGATGGGCAGTAATGTACAGTAAATGAGAGATGCTCTAAAGAATCCCCCCCTTCTTGTGGGTAGCAATTCTTTTTGCGAAATTTGCAAGTAAGCATGGTGTAATCCCCTAACTCCCTAGTTTTGGGAGTCTATAAGCTCTGATAACTACCTCCTATTTACAAATGAATTTCCTGTAGATTGCCTTAACTAACCACCTGACAAGCTCATAGCACAGTGAGTACCGTCATCCCCTAAAACTTTGCCCCTCGTTTTTCCCATTTTGCCTAAAGTTGTCAGTGAAGCAAGTGTCTGTCAAAGTTTCGTACAGGCAATAAAGAGACTTCATATGTAAATACAAGGCAAGGAGCAGTGAAATTGACTATTCTAGCTTCATCCTCTATTCTGAAGACCTGCAAACACCCCTCCAAGCCTTCCCTTCCAGGAGCAGCAAATGTGCAGCTAAATCTGACAAGAAAACTTTTATTTGTAGCCAATGATGAGCACAAATTTGAACCAAGTTTGGTTGACTATTTGTGAATTGTGTCACATGTTAACAGCATCGAGGGAATTTTTATCAAGCAAGTATTTTTTTTTTTTAAAAGGGGAAGCACAAATTGGGAAGGGTTTAGAAGGTACAAAATGTCTGAATACTTTCTCTCTTCTACATCATTGAAAACTTTTCTTTCTACAGTATAATAAAACTCCTGAAGTTCATAAATTATACAAATGAAATTGTCCTCTTTTACAAAATGTTGTTGTACCATACACCAATTTTTACAGCAAATCCTAACACCAACTAAGTTAAAAACTCATGCCATTTTTAGAAACATTTTTATGCTTCTGTTCTTTTTCATGCCTGTTTTCATAATTTAATTTGCACGAGTGGTGCTTACTTTTATTTGTAGAACCTCCGCAACTGAGGCACTTCAGGGTATGAAATATATTTGGGAATAGACTTAGCTACTTTCCTGACAAAAAAAATTATGTTTAATTCCAGGTTTTATAATTTTTGCATGATTTTATGACTTCTTAAATACTATGTACTTTTCCACATTTTTTTTTATTTGAAATTGTACACATTTTGAGCTTTTGCCTTCATGAGATCTTTCTAAGTATAATACGGTGTGGGATTAATTTTGAAAAACCGTGTCTAGCTAGGTCATCCGACAACTGTGAACACCGGGGATTATGGGAAATGTACAGACTTACTGAAATAAGTCAAGTTTTGTAGTAATGTTACGCTTAGCATAAAGCTTCAAGTATGTGCATAGTCATATATATCTATGCACACCTGAGTTTGGCCACTCTACTTCAACTTCAACCCGTCACAATAAATGACATCCTCATCAGTGAAAGCTGATAATATGACTGATTATCAAACTACCTCAAGGACTAAGTCAGGAGACTATATGTGAATAATTTATTAGGCCTTTTCTAAGCAAAATTTCCTTTTAACAAAATGTTTATGAAGTTGAAAATCAGACAAGCTTGAAATTATGGAGGGTGTTTGCTGGAAATATTGTACAGCCAGATGGTTGCTATGGTCTGGAATTTCATTTTACATAATGTAACATTACTAAGAAGAAATGGTCTTCTCAAGATACTGAAATTCCTTCAGATCAACATTGTTCTTTAAGCATTTTTTTCACTATAGTTCCAACAAATTTATTCCTCAAATCATTAATTTCTTTTACAAAGGAAACTTAAGACTGCTTAGCACATTTCAATGTAAAACTCATAACTGCACAGATGGCTATCATTCCAACATTTTCGTCAATGAAATTACTCCAGGAGTGAAACTAGTGGGCTACTTCAAGGTTTGCAAGAACTAAAACAATTAAGTATCTCCCAAGAACTGGAAACAAATTACCTGAATTCTGCTACACTGTTATGAAATAACTGTTTGATTTTCACTAAAGAATATGGCACTTAAAAATTGTGGAAATAGTCCCTGCAGTACAGAATTCCTTGCAGCTGGCTTTTGCCAGCTTCCTTGTTTCAGTCTGGTTTGATCTTAATACGACACATCAAAGACAACATATCATAAAATCAGTCATTCTTTCACGTATTGTGCTGCTATTTAACATGCCCTTCAAAATGTTACCCACAGCTCATCGGGGAGGGAGGGTGTAATGCTCTTCCCTGGACTGGGATACTTTTGTAATGACAATTTTAGATGTTTAACCAGACGAGTAATTTTAATTACACCCGAAATCCATTCCAATCACAAAAGCCATTCTAGTCAGTGAAATGCTTCTCTTACTCTCACGCTAGCAAAGACTTTGAAAACATCATGCACATCTTTGCTATATAATGGCTGCCAACTCTCTCTCTCTCCTTCCCTCTCTAATTTTTCATAGCCTTGAAAATTACAATTTAAAGAAGCTTAGAAAAGAAATGAAATAAAGAGAAGCAAAATTCTCTGTCACTTGATCCACCAAAATATGAAAAGACTCAAAAAGTTGCAAGAGAAGCTTGAAATGTTACCACTTGTGGTTTCATTTTTCAGGCTGAGAGGTTTGTTGAGGCAAGGTTTCTGATCAAACTTTGTGTCAATCTCAGGGATAACTTGCAAGTTAACTAATTCTGTTGAATGATACATCACTCTGTTGATCAAATGTCATCTGACAAAATTTTCTATGCTTTGAATGCTTATCTACTCTGTCAAGCACACTCCTTGGGAATAAACTTGGCTCCTCTTAAATGTGAAGATTCTGATACAATTTTACCCTTTTTTTAAATTCATAATTGAAAATTTTCATCTTTAGCCCCAAGAATGGTAGTCCCCTTTAATGCATACACAGCACTTCTAAACGACACAAGACATACACAGATGGAAAACATATGGGGCTGTTTTAAAAAGCTTAATTAAATGTTGTGAGTTGTTCCACATGAAGTATCCGTTTTTCCCAGCTACAAATGCTGAGACCCAAGGGTTCCCCCCAAACTCGTCTCCTCTTTTGCTTTCTGGGAAGATTGGATTTTCTATAGACAAGTCAACCTTCTCGTGGCCCCACTTATCTTTAGGGTATTCTTTAGTCAATGTTTCACACTGAAGGGGTTCCATGAATAGCAACTTGGGACTCGACTGAGAGACATGGTCGCTTAAACCTACACAATTTCTAAGTTCACAAAAGCAACTGAAAAATCATAAACCTGAAACTTGGAAACCGTATTGACTTTGCTCTGATTTTTATCATGACTTCTGGCATGTAACTCATTGAACCAATAAAAAGAAAAAATAAAGTGTATCTAAGCAAGAAAAATGGGTTTTTGGAGACAATTCTCGTTAAAGCAACTGCTTTTCCACCTGCTTTGTTATCAAGGATCAATACAAAGTCCCATCCTGCACTAGATTCAACCTGGCTGCAAAATGCTAGCAGCATGTAGTTTGATATTTCAAATGATGGCATCGTGTGTAGTGTACAACATAATAAAAAAAAAAAACTGATGATCCAAGATTTTTTGAAGGTGGAAAAGTTTTACCCTTTCACTAAGTAACTGATATTTACCAATTACAAGAGTAACTAGAGCACCAATGTTGCAAAAGCTCAAACCAAGATTGTATCTTTAGTGGCATTTTGGTATGCATTATTCAATGAGCTTTAAGCAAACATGGAATCCAACAAAGGGGGGGGGGGGGCTCATTTTTCAGCTGGCTTCCCCGATACTTCTGTCTGCAAGTAATCATGAACAAGTGCAATAAGGTTCCCTTTATTGACGGACCCTGAGGGACCTTAAAAATTTTGAAAACTTTAAATGGTCATTATCATAAAAAATTTCTGGTACCAAAATTATACATACATTTATGAATATCTGAAACGCAACTCTGAATGACCCCAACTACCTATCTCACAGTACTTCCATAATTTTTGGCATTAACCGTTGAATACATCTACTGAGTTACATGTATATCCACCAGTCTGAAAATTTGACCTCAAATGACCCCTGATGTCCTCAAATTGAACCCCCAAATTTCTGGCACCTATGATGTTGACTACATCTTCCAAGTGTCAGTCACCCAAATCAAACACAAAAAGTGGAAATTTGACCTCTAACTGACTCCTGATAGTCTCAAAACAGGCTTCAGATTTTTCAGAGCCAGATGATACTTCTACCAAATTTGGGTGCAATCTTAATTAAGGTTACCAAATACAACTTCAGTATATACACTAAGCCTTAAATAAGGTTTAGCAATTTTCTACATGCAGGTAATGTAGGCCACAACCAAAATTTTACACTTAATTTGATGAAGAGTGTACAAAAGTCAATAAGCACCTGCTACAGAATGAACAGCATGGATAGTAGTAGCATATACATAGGTATTTGGGTCAAAGGTCACATTGAAACCACACTGCTCATGAAAACATGCTATGTGGGCCTACAAGTATGTAGGCTCAGCCCATGAAGGCAGCAAATTGAGCAAAATGCATTCAAACTGCAAACACACGTTCTTAGTAAATGTATATTCTAGGTTGCTCCTTCACTGTTTACATGGGAGTGACGACACATCCCAACCTCCATCCCCCTCCCAACCCTCCCTGGCTACATGTCAACAGAAAGAGTATTGATGCCTCCAACACAAACCAATCATAATATTTATAGACTGAACTTACAGGCCCACTAAAATAATCATCTTTATAAACATCTCTCACACTACCAAAAGTATTTGCCTCACAAATTCCTGGCTTCACAAAATCCAACTATATATCAAAGACCTGACGGCCAGCTTTGCCAGCTAACCTCACCAATGAAACTGTCCAAATCATCATAATTTCTTCACTTGAAAAATTTTAACCCAGTGTGCCATCTTTTGCATAAAACTTTTCCTACATCACCGAAACCACTTCCCAGACTATTAAGGCAATAGGCAGTCGCCCCCAAATTTGCCTTGGAAAATCAGCAAACTCTTGCAAATCTCCTCTAATTGTGTTGCAGGTACCTCTGAAGACATTTTGAACACAACTATTACAAACAATGGGTAAAGCAAGGAGAAATAATTTCACAATTCACTAACAAAAATATTGTCACATGATCAAAATAGGCCATTCATGAACTAGAGTGACAGGGCATACTAACTCTGACTGGGTTGACTGCATTGTCCCTTTAAAGACACATTGCCAACTAAAAGATATATAAATGCAGATCAATCCCACTGGCCATTTACAATCAACATGTCAGTGTCCTTGTTATGCCCTAGACAAGAAGCTAACTTAGCCTGAAGCCAAGCACAAACAATACACTAAGTAAAACAAAACTAAAAATTGACTATATATAAAACTCTTTATTTTCACAAAAAGCACTGACATTTGTCCCTTAATTTGCATGCTCCCACCACTTTTATCTCCTCAGTTCTAATCTCAGACCTTGATCTTTCAGAGTAGTTCAGAATGCAATCACTGCCATAATAAGGAAAAAAAACTTTGAAAAGGCCGGCAAAGACGAAGATAGCGTAATGAATCAACCTCAGAAATCAATCAAGATGTTGGGACAAAGTTTCACCAACTGATCCCAAATACCACCTAATTCCTTGGTCCTCTTCCAAGAAATGCTAAAATGTTTATTCATCAATGCTTGAAGAACAGCATAGTCATCAGACCCTAATAAGGAAAGTCTAAAAATTCTTGAACATTGTAACTTCCTCCCTGTTACACTTCTGTGAAAAGATATCACAAAATTTGGCAAAAGCAAAGAATTATTTTCCAGGTAAAATATAAGGAAATGTCAAGTCAGTAATTAAATTAGGAAAGATAAATTATTCCAAACAGGCCAAGTCCCCCATCTTATCTCATGGCTTTTGTTGCAAATGACCTTTGACGCACCTCAGTTTGTTATAAATCAAATCACACCTGTGTGATAGTGTTAATTTAGTGTAGGATCAGTACGTACATGCTATAACAAGGATGCATCTTTGCGAAAGCAAGCTTTGCCTTATAATGTGTTAGTTGTGCAGTTGATTATTTTGAAGCAAAAAAAAAAAAAAAAAAAACCTCATTATAAACAGAATGAAAATTTAAAAGAAGTCATTAGTTTCAGGAGTTAAATATCAATGTAGTTACTAGACATGAATGATAGGGTAGTAGGTATGTATAGAACCATTGTGAGTTCAACATGCATCATTAATATTGAATATGCATCCAGAGAGTTAAGACATTGTATACATAGGAACATAACTCATTTTTTGTCTAACAGCAACATCTGATTGCAGGAATTGGGGTTAAAGTTAATTCCATTCAATGCATTAAATAATTCAAATTGTTTGCATTCATTTTATGTAAAAACATATTTATCGCAATCAAAAAATGTACATTTGGAAACACATATCATGCATTTCATATCCCATCAAACTTTATGAGAACCAATACAAGAAACTGAACTTCAGCCAATCATAGATCAACTTACCCCTCATAAATATTTAAACATAAAAACTAAACAAAAATTGAGTTTACTCTAAATAGGTGATGCACCACTTCAGTAATAGCATATACATTTAATATCATAATGCAAAACAAAAGGACTTGCAATACTTAAAGACAAAATATTAATTTATAGAAAGAGTTAAATCAATTTCATATATATCTCATTACCCCCAAATTTTACTCCCTTTTCTGTTATTTATTACTACTTGAAATAATCGCAACTCATCTGCTTTTATGCTGTTTATTTGCTACTTTCCATAAACCTATTCTGGTGTTTTCTGCATGTTCCTAACCAAACTACACCAGTCCATGATATATAATCCCAAGCTCCATATTATTACGAAAACAGAATATCACATGACTGTGCCAAAACATTTTTCGTGTCTAGTTGTGTCTGTCATGACTTTATATCAAACAACCACTATCATTTAAGCTTTGCTTTTCTTTGTTTTTATGACATACATTTCTTTCAGAGTGAGCAAAATTTATGATAACCTGCCCCCCCCCCCTTGTTTTTCATTCCATCATCTCAATAACAACGATGATAATTTTCAACAAATCTGTATTTTTGATGAAGATAAATGCAACAATCTGGATAGCTGAAGGGAACTGTCTTCTTCAGTTACATCGCAAGATGCAAAATGTTTGAAGTTGTCTTCATCCATAATGCTTTCTAAAGCATGGGTTAATTCAAAGCTATCTATCTTTGCCATTTACGGCAATCTAACATCGTTTTCTTTCTGGCGAACACGGACAGTACTGTTTACCATTTTTCACTTCTTTCAACTTCATTCTATGACTGAGTCCCTTCATTCACAACAATTTTGTTTCTGCATTAATGCACAGATTTAGACTGTAGAGAGAATGATTTTTGTGACTCCATCATAACTGTGAGCACCACTCGCAAGATCAAATTCTTATAATGAACAACTCTTTTTATATCCCCCTCACAATGACTCCGAAAAGCTTTCAGAGTAGGGTACTGCTTCCTGTTAAGTCATTTGGCTTACTCAAAGTTGGAACATTGTAGAATACAAAAATTATTTGAAGTTAACCATTCCAATTTCCTGCTCTGATTCAACCAGTAATCTGTCAAATGAATATCTCTGACTCACAGTCACAAAGTTTGAATTGTCCTTTGTTTTCACTTCTGAGGAGGTTAACCATTAAGTTATCATTAAGTTCAAGGAAAATCTCGTGATTCATCTTCTTTTGTAAATTTTAATGCCTAGTGTCACGCATTTTAACGCCTACATGTAGCAACAAGATTTTACAACTATATCTATAATCTAAAAATTTAGATGAAATGGGTTTTATACTTTTTATTCTCAATTTCCCCATAGCACTAAGTATAAAATAGATGGCTTTTAATACTAAGGGCAATAAAATATCCTGGAAATGTGCAAATGATACATCCCCTAGCCTTAGTTTCTTTGCACTGCACAGATGGCAGCCTTTTCAAGCTACAATTTAAAAAATTACTAAAACACATACCTAACATGAAATGTCAAGAAATTTTACAAGCGGGAAAAAATAATGGAGAGAAACTTACGAGCAATATGGTGATTGCAGATCATCTGAGAAGGTACAAGTTCCTCCATTTAAACAGTATCCTTCAAATGAAGATGAGCAAGGCTGACCTTTGTGATTGTCTGCAAGAACTGGGGCCAGATAAGAAAGACAATTTTATCATAACAAACCAAAGTACTGGCATCTCACTAAATTCTTGAGAAATTTGATTTGCAACTTCCTGAAACTATTTCTGAGATGCTACGATACTTCACCACATTTGAGGCAAAATCATAATTTTCATCCTTTCTTAGTTTACACACATTTTCCTTATAATTTTATGTATTATTATTCAGTTAACACTCTTCCAGAAAGATTTGGCCACAGCCTTTAAATTTTCACTCAAAAATCTTTCAATTTTTGGGTGATCATAAGTCTTTTTTATGCTACTTTATGTTGGAGCCAATTTTCATCAGACTTCATATGATTTGATGCCACAGTGGTAGTCCTCTTGGTACTGAAAATAAGACGGCCAAAAGCTTTGTAATTCCTTGCCTTTGAAAATATTTTTTTAGTACTTCAACTTTCCATGCTTAAAAATTGACAGAAATTGATCACAAAGAGCTTCTTAAGAAAAATCCTTCTTGTAACCTCCCATGGCAGGCAAACACTAAAACTACTCCCAAAAGGAGTTACAACCTTGAATTGACACATGACTAAAGAGTGCTTTCAGCCTAAAGAATGTAAATGAATGGCTTCAAAAGAGTGCTACGAAGGCGTGTCCTTAGCTGCTTAAAAAAAGCAAGCGAATTAAGCTGTTTAACTGGTTTGCTTCAGATAAGGAACACAACCACCTTATAGTTGTGTAAGGGGGCTTTTCGAAACTCAGCGCTGCGGTATTTAACGGCAGAGCTCGGTGGGTGTGCACTCAGGCGTGTCTCAGTATAAGAGCGGCCTCGAGTGCTCGTTCATGAGTGCTCGTTCACGAGCCCTTCCGAATATTCCACCACAGTGATCAACCTGTTCTTAATCTGATTTAGAATAACAAAGAAAGTAGTTTTGCTGGTAGCAGAAACGATCAATAAAAAGCAGTCAAATTCAAAAGTAATGGGAGCAAGGAAGTAACTAAATCTGTACGCTTTCGCGATTGTCTTCTGATAAGCCTTTACGTACGCATTGATCGGCCTCGGCCTAACCCGTATGAAAATTATGGCAATTAATACACCCTGAACCAGACCTCACGATGAAATTGCAACAACAGAAATATTTACTTCAACTTATCATTTCTATTTTTCCTAAACATCCCATGTTGAATTTGCCATAAGCAAATGTTAAATGACAGATAAAAAATATAAAATGCAACCGTCGGATGCAAACGATCCCGTTTGCATCTTCTACGGAATACAGTCTCGAGTAGTTCTAGCTTAGTATGTATACTAGTATGTATACACTGTATATGCTTTCAACACTACAATATCACATGCTCTCTTTAGGCATAGGACAGTGTGTCTGAACGTTCATGGTCGTTTGCAAGTTGAGTAACTTTTGGCTTTGGCCCTAGTACGGCGACATACTGTGCTGTTGTGCTGTTATTGGTATCTGCCGAGAAGCCAAATGGTGCAATATTTTTAAGCTGATTTCACTAGCTTTGTTTGCCTAATACATGCAGGTCGGAAGTTCGGGCTCTAGCCTTATCTTCCTGGGCTAAAAACAGTGATCAAACATGAGGATTTTTACGAGGTTACTGTGCACACAAAAAATTTGATACAGAATATAACAGCTTCGTTTTCGAGAAAATCGGGACGATTTGTCTTACCGGCCGGGACGCTCAGTTTTCCTTTCAAAAGGGGCAATCCCGATTAATCGAGACAGATGGTAACCCTATATGTGGGTAGCACTTCCACCCATTGTGGAAATCCTGTATACTACGAAATGTGTAAAAAATTTTAAACAGTTGGGTGATTTAATGCAGACCGACCTGCCGACGGTACCCAGTGTGTACTTTTAAGGATTTGAGTAGGTAGTCCGACTTCAGGACAACCATGAAAAATTAGGTAAGAAGATTGGCGTAAGATTTAAAGGCCAAAGAAATACTGCTTTCTGAGTAGGTACATATAATAAAGCAACAAATTACAAACAAGTAGCAGCAAAC
>WURT03034563.1:0-15079 GCA_009936505.3 Holothuria glaberrima
AACCTGACTACATAGGTTCCTTTGCTAAAGCAAGGAACCAAAAATGGAATAATTTAGCAGCAAGACACTTGCATCTCCAACAAAACTTGAACAAGTTTATTCTGCTATTCTCCAACTTCATGTTCAAAGTCTGTGTAAATTCACTCACCTTAGAAAATCATCAATGTCCATTGTTCTTGCTCTCATGGAAGTGAATTCATTCTTGTCTAAAATTTCTTGAATTTTATCTTTTATGTCAAACTGAGGATCTATAGACTAAATAATGAAAAGAGGATAAAATGGAAACATCAAAACAATGTTTATGTTGAATATTACCTAAATTTGCCTTGTTCATATTTTTAACTACCCTGTGGAGCAGACTTTTTGTTTGCTCAGCCTCCCTTCAAGGCTTCCCATACACCGTTGCCCTAGCTAACAGGAATATGTTCAGTTTTGGATGCAAACTACATGGACTTAGTCATGTTCTCTCTTATTATCATGCTATCATTTTTGAGTGAGTCTGTGTACTCTGGTAAAGTTACAAAACCATACATTATCCAAAGTACCCTAGACTCTCTGGCAAAGAGCTGAAGGATGATACCAAATGTTACTGCCATAAGTAAAGTCATAAAACTAAAAGCCTAGACTCAAAACCTATGAATTCCAATCATTGCATTTTTGTAGAACCACCTGTGCAGTGGGTACTACCAGAGAGTGGAAATTACTGTACAATGATATACTAACTATGTGGCTGGAATAGGCCACTTACATGACTTAAAGGGAACCAGAATATTCACTAATAATCAATCAGTCTTGAGGCCACATATTTCTACGAATATCCCAAAAGAATTTGTTAAGTGTTCACTTGGGCAAGGGTTAGGGATATTAAACTACCATGCTTCCTTTACTCAAAATACAGACTTCACCCACCCCACCATAGCATGGTTTATAGTTCAATCACTTCTCATTTTCAGGAGATTATGAACACTTGATTTGCTATGTACCTCGTGAAACAAACTCCCTCAGGATTTTAATATAACAAAATCTATGTTCCACAAATGTTCATCCTGCCACCAAACTGCATTGTCATCCCAAAACACACAAGCTGTATAAACTCTGAAATTCTTTTTTCTTTTAATATTGAGACATGTGAGGTGCCTTTTTTAACAAAATCTATCAAAATTCATGACAAACTTAAGTAAATCTTCAAAAGACAAACTTGAGTAAATCTTCAAGATCAGTGATCCAAATTAAAGTTAATTTCGTACTACTCACAATATTTTTTACAGAACAGTGAATCCTGTAATTCTTCTCTAGCATCTCAGTGACAGGTTTTGTTCTGAAAAACAACCAAGACATGTCTTTAAAGAAAAAGTGCAAACTTGGAAAAAAAATATGTAGTAATTTCCACTTACAATCAGGGGTGGGATTCCTTTACATTTGTGTAAGTTCTTGTGTAAGTCACAATACTTGGGAACTGTCCAAAGTTTGTAAAGATACACTGCATGACTACAGTAAATTTACATGAGCCAATCGTGTGTGCAAGGACTGCGGTTGTCACATTATAAGCGAATGACACACTGACTGTTATTGTTAAAATGACATGCACATCTTCTATGGTTACACATGCAGTGCCTATGCTGTACACTGCCATTTAATACAGCATGTCTCTGTTTGTGTTACTATGGCTTTTTGTACTTACAGCAACTCTAAAGCTTGAACAAAGTACTTAAGTTATGCACAAAAAATTTGCGGACTTTTCCCTTTGTGAATACTGACTAAGCGAGATACACTTTGTAAGTCTGCCTTATGCAAGTTTTTGTGCGTAAGTATTCTATGTGAATCCTGCCCCAGTGCATTAGTTTTAACATGTCTTTGGTGACAGACCTCAAATGCATAAGAACTATTCTGAACTAGCTAGAGACCCATTTCATGTGACACTATGTTTTGTTTACACAGCAATGTCCCAGACACAATTGGAGAGCTTGAATGTGTCTTGCAATCAACTTGTGCACATGCAGTAGTGGGCAAGCATGGTAATTAAATTATGCGCCCACCAGCGTACCCACTGTCTGGCACTGACTGATGCATTGACCACTTTGTGTGCACTTATAAATACATATGCCTCCCTTATTCCCCAGACATGACAGCTTTGATGCTGGGAAACAAACAACATGGTTGAAATGGGTCTGTATGAAACAAAATTACAAGCAGAAAATAATATGAGAAAAGAACACCTGAAAGTGTATACAATTCCCCAGCAAATAGCAAGTCGTTTGATCAGAGAAAACAACTAATTGGGAGTGAGCAGGAATTTCTGACAGAGAATAAGTACAAGGACCCAAACAGGCAAGGATGACCATAAGCTGCAATCCATCTTTGAAAGTGGGGGAGGGGGGATATAGTCATTGTCACTATCTAAGCGGAGTGCCACCATAGGTTGGCGCTGAGTGTACAAAGAAAATTTTGGCCAAAAATAACCCCCAGATCACCAGGAATGGCCCTTCAAGGCTTTACAATGTGACACTATGACAACAAGTATTTCCTTAAAAAATAGGCATATTGTAAAATGTCTAGAAAAAAGGTTAGGTGTTCTGGTTTCCAAATATAGACAGCGGTATTATCTAAGCGGAGCGCTACCATCAGTTGGTGTGGAGCGTAAAAATTTGGGCCAAAAATACCCCCAGATCACTGGAAATGGCCCTTCCAGGCTTTGCAACATGACACTATGACAACAAGTATTTCCTTAAAAAAGACCTATTGTAAAAAGTCTAGAAAAATGTAAGGTTTTCTGATTTCTGGAAATAGTCAGTGGCACTATCTAAGCGGAGCGCCACCGTCAGTTGGCACGGAGCGTAGAAAATTTTGGCCAAAAGGACCCCCAGATCACTGAAAATGGCTCTTTCCAGGTTTTGCAAGGGGATACTATGACAAATGTGAGAAGTATTTCCTAAAAGAAGAAATAGGCCTAATGTAAAAAGTCTAGAAAAAGGTAAAGTTTTCTGATTTCCAGATCTGCCAGGTTGATTTCCTGGAGGGGGGGATATAGTGTACAGTATCCCCCCATCCAATTTCATGGGGGGTAATATATCCCCCATCCCCCCAAGATCGCCACCCGTAAAGATGACCATTTGAAAGACCCAAACACCTAAGGCTATGGACAAAGATGACAGAGCTATAATTGTCGGTCCTCAGACAACAAGATGTCATTGATGGAGAATTTACTGTCAAGGTAAAGAAACATCAAACCATTATACATCCCAGCTGCCAAAAGAACCCATAATACAGAAAGAAAACCATCAAACTATTTTAATGAATGTGATGACAAATTGTTTTCTTATATATTTCTTCCTCTTATAGTGATTTAAGGTATATAAGAAGGATGTTTCATTTTAATCCTTAGCTTGGCTGGTGGCTAATTTCTGCAAAGAGATGAATCCATCAATGCAAAAGATTAACATTTATGGTAGATGAATAAACCTATAAATGAAATCACATATCTTGCTAGGTGGACAATAAAATGTAATTTGCTACAACATGATAAAAAAAAACTTTGAACCTTACTTGAATGCTGCCCCCAATGTTTTGTTCTTTCTGACAAATGCTATCCTCACCAAGCCATCCCATTCCTGGAATGATAAGGAAATAGCATGGAAGCTTAACAAACAGGGTAATAAGAAGATCACCTCTTACTTACAGATTTCTAATGTAAAGTATTACAAACACTGCTGCTTTTTGATGAGTGCAGAACAGGTTAAGTGAAGCTTAAGGGAAAGAGGGCTTCAAAAGTAAACAAAGCAAGGTTTGAATGCCTGTCTTTTACTTTGTAAACTTCTTCAAGATATTGTTGCTAAGTTTCACTATCAATAAATCTGGAGAGAATGATAACTCTCAGATAGACAAGAAGAACTTACATAATCATGACAGTTCTACAACATTAATTTGGTTTTACAAGTTGACCGATCCTTCGGGAACTGGGACACAAAAACAGAATTTCAAATTAGATAGGAGTACAAAATTCTGATACAATTCACAATGCAGTACTGATCAGGCATATAGCTAGACAAGGTCTTGAATAGGAACAAGATCAGGGAAGTGGGTAAGATATTTTACAGGGAAGGAGATATGTTCAGGCAATAGAAATGTTTGTTCCCAACTCTCTCTCGGGGAGCAATGGCTTTTCAAGGGGGTGGGGGCACCTTGGCTGTGGGCCTGACAGTACTTCACTGCTTTACAGAATTGAATTTCAACTGTTTTACATGAACTTGCAAAGGTAACGTAAACTTCAGCAGTTTTTCTACAAACTGTCTACAAAACACTTAAAAACTCACCTTAAAATTGATTGGTGGTGGTGGGTTGATTGGCTCCAGTCTTATCACGCTAGACTCTACTTTGGGTGGTGGTTTGAAATTATTTTTACCAACCTAAAACAAAATCAGTCCAAAGAACTCAGCGCTGAATGTATTTTAATTCTCTTAAATGACAACCAAAATACAGTTTTCTCATAACATTTCTTAATTTTACAAATTTGGATTCCATAACACATTTACATAGGCAACAGTAGTTGGTGTAATTGGCCTTCAACTGACCTGGTTCAAGTAGTTACGTGTCAGTGTATTTTCTATATAGCATGTCAGACCATATCAATGCATGTGACAAATATAATACCACAACCTTTGTTCAGCAAAGCCTGGGCTATGAAAATGTTCAGTTTCTCATAATACTGCAGAGCAATACACATACCTTCATAAGATGGTTGACTTTAGCTAGTAACTGTGTGTTTATTGATAGTCTGCAATAAAGCTTGTCTCCAGGTTTCGCAACCATACGCTGAGCAAACTCCTGCTGAAACATGAGTACTGCACACCTGATTGAAGAATAAAAATTTTCTATAGTCAGTTAGCATTAACAATATGGTGAATACCAGGTGTGGATTGGGTTTGGAATCGCACCCCATCCCACCCCTTTATACTACCTTTGCCACAAAAAATTCAGAGAGGAAAGAAGAATTCTCCTAACTGTCAAAGGGCAGTCTCAAATGCCATTTGAGACTGGTCTTGAATGGTTTTCAGCCAATCAGAATGCAGGAAATCAATAAAAGTGTTTTACATGAATTTATATTATCTAAAAAGGAATGTCAGCTTTAACTTTCTGTGAAGGTTGACTTGAGCTCCTGGTTAAAATTATCACAACAAAAGATCCTAGATAATAACGAGAGCTTCAGAAGCTCAAAAAGATCCCGGCATAGTGACTCTTTACCTGAAAAATGGTCTGTGTAAAAGTAATTTGAAGACAAATGGTGATGAAATCTGATAAGGTAAGTTAGCAACACAGACATCGAAGTAAGGTAGCTCCGTCTTCAACACATCCCCAACCATGACATGTAACTTGCTGTGAAATGGGCTGTGTGGAAAAAATAAAGCATTAGGGAAATGGAGAAAAAAGCATCTTAAGGTGGGTAAACATGAAAGCAAAATGATAAAAAATACATATATTAGCATGGCTTACAGGCTGTGTAACTATAAACCCTTTCCCAAATAGGAAAGGATTATGGGATAGAGTTTTGGTATGTGTCATATTTTCAAAAGCATTTTACTGTGGCCAAAAACAACATATACCACAACTCTATCCTATAATCCTGTGTAATCGCTATTTGGAATTTGGAAAAGAATCTATTTCACTGAATTAAGGCCAAAGCAATACTGTAGGTAATGTAAATAACTTGATTATTGCGAATCAACAAGTTTGGTTAATATCCATAAGAGATAACTTGCACTTGGCTTGAATGTTGCAATGTAACCTTACAAAGTCCCAGACTGTTTGCACACTACTCAATTCTCATCAGTACTAATCATGAAGCCAAAAAGGCACACAGCAATCCACCCTTTGGGCAGAGCACAGCAGAGGCAGGGTATATATTTTAAGTAAGCTTTTTCACTTTTTTTAGAAAAATAAACACCCTGTACAGAATTTACAAGTGGTAGTTTGGATCCACAGTGGATATTTTTTATTGTTTTGTTAGTAATTATTCAGAGAAGGGAAGAGGGATGTTTTAGGAATCTGGGTATTTTTTGCCCTTTTTTCTGTCTTTCTGAGGGTGATTTTGGTTCCTGGGGTGCAAATGTTCTATTCAGCTGTGAATTTTGCCTGCTGAGCAGAGGTTTGCTGATACTTTTTCTTACTTCAAAATGACTGTGCTGATTTAACAGCAGACTGTGCAGCCAGCCACACAGGCTAGGTAAACCTTTCCAGTGACTAAAGCCTAACACCAGACAATCTTTCATACCAAGTTCCATTCAACATTGCAATGTGTGATGAAAAGACAAAGTATGATCACACCAGTTACAACTTTCATCATTTGACAAGAATGCAAAGCTGCATTAAGGCTTTAACAAATATTTGAAATACAATAAAACATCCTCAAATAGCATTTCAAAATTTAACACAAAGCCTATCTAGTCATTTTGTACTTACTGTAGACTTAGGGAGACAAATTTCGCCCCCAGCAATGAAACTTCTCTCTACTTTACTTCCCTCCTCCAATTGAAATAAAGAATACTTATCTAATGCTCCTCCCAGACAAAGCTACAGTAGCCAATAAGTTCAATTTGCTCAAGGCCACATCCACACATTTACCACAAAGCCACATCTACACACAAATGTGTGTGCGCAGGCTGTCTCCTTTTCACTGGGTACACTGTAACGATCTGTGCGAGTCGTCACTGAACAATCAGAGTGATGCTACTGTTCGAATTTATGTCAATCAAATTGCTGTTACCAATTTAGACATATAAGGATATCCCTAAAAAGGTCTGGGTTGTTGCAACAGCCCCTTTGAATGCCTCACAAATACAAATTCTACAGAACATTAAACATGGGCCATCAAATAGCAGATTTTGATTTCCCTTCTTAATGCTCTAAACTGGTAACATGATGAATGTCATATTGCAAACTCAATTGCTGTAATGAGGATTCAAAGAGAGTAACTGCATGTAGTGCATGAAGGATAACCCCTCCTTTGAAATGATTCTACTCTAAAGTACTTACGTTCCCTGAACTCTTTTCTGAAGTTCAGCAACAAGCCTAGGATCTACTTCACATGCAACAACCTGTGGAAATAAAATGCAAGATTTCATTTAAGTGTTAGTAACCTCATTTAAACACTTATTCTCCCAACTTACAGTCGTAACACACCACACATGAATGAAGAGGCAATCTTTTTTCTTCAGATGGGAATATTAAGTGAACCTTTCCAGAATCAACAGAACTAATGTAATTACCCAAATACTTTATGTTTGCCATGAGTTTTGCCATTGATAACTTTCCACCTACTTCACAGGAGGCAGTATGAGCCTGAGAGGGGATTCAGAGGCAGTTACTGTATACTGCACTAGCACATCCAGTCAGTTGTCTGGGAACAGTGGCGCCACCAGACTTTGGTGATTGGGAGGGCACCACCGATGATGCCATGTTTGCGTAAATTGCCCATTTTTTATGTGCCCTTCGTTTGTGTACAGCGATGGGGATCCTTCCTTTGTCACTACTCCTGGGGAAAGAGTCTAAGGGGAGGGGTGTCCCTCTCCCCTTTGAGAAATTTTGATGCAAAATGGTGCTATCTTTGGGATATTTTTGGAGCTGATCATATATGACTGGAAAGTGTCCATAAATTAGTGAATTCTAAATTTTGGTTAGTTGAAAGAGGAGACCTATGCTGTATAAGAGAAGAATACACTGTCAACAAGCCTCTTAAAGTCCCTCCCCCTCTTTTTGACTACTACTCCAAAATATGTGCATGGAGTCCACAGAAACATTCTTTGACTATTACCCAAATTTTCCTTTGCTTCATTTTGCATTATAAAAGAGTATATAAGGCTGGCAGATACCCTCCAGGAAGCTCAGGATGGATAGCATAAAATGGGGTAATGGCATAATGCTTACAGTGACGTTCTAACGGGTTGCCGTGTAGTATGTTGTGTGATCACAGCCTGGAGGTGGGGTATAAGGGGTGGGGATGTCCCCCTCCCCTTTGAAAATTTTTGAAAAATCGGGTGTCCTAACATGCAATCTGGTGTGACATAAGCCACCTTTCAAGTAGTAATTTCTGTTAAAATTTGTTACCAATTTTAGGTACTAATATAAAAGCCGGCATCAGTGAGGGGGCCCATGGCTCAATGGTCCCTAAATACGCGATGAATATCTCCTTTTTAAATTGTTGTGGTCACAATAGTACCCGGGTACCATATATTATTACCTCCATAATGGTCATGAGATGGAATGCAAACTGTGACGCATGTGCGCGAAGCACTGCGAAAATTTTCATCAAATAAGTCCTCCATGACAAAACCTGAATTCTGAATCTGCATCGAGACACTTTCAATTGCCGAAATAACACACATCGCACTCAAAAAGCCAGTTTTTACCTAGTAATATGTAAACAGCTTTGGACTTTTGCTGCTGTGCTTCTCTAGGAGTTGCTTTCAGAGGATACTGATAATGAGAACATTTTGGCAGGGTTTGAAGCGCGTGGAGCGTGCGAAAATTTTGATAGTTTGCGGAGGATTTATGAAAATTCTGATAGTTTGAGAAACATTTGTGATAGAAAATAATTGCCATAGATCAATCACTCCGTCCAAACACACCTCACCCTAACCCCCACAGAAATCTATAGCTTAAATGCCTTTTGGGATCATTTTAAAATTTTCAGAATTTTTAGACTGGGGGCACACGCCCCATGCTCCCTGTGCCGGTGCTACTGTCTGGGAAAGGCAAATAAAGGTCCCAGAGGATCAATTTGAAAAATAAAACTTAAGGGCCATATTACAGGGTTGGGGCCCCATTATATTGTTTTTCCCAAGTGTAATTCATAATGGGGATGTAATAGCTATGTTAGAAAGCTAGATTTGTAATTTAATATGGGAAAATATCCTACTGTATGAAACACTTAACTGTGTGAATGATCCCATTAAAATATTTGATTGAAAACAACAAAACTTGATATAAATCGCAACCTTTTTAGCTTTCTCCAACAATTTAATTGTCATATTTCCTGTCCCTGGACCAACTTCTAGTACAGTCTCTGTATTTCTTATTGATGCCTGAAAAGAGAAGGGATAGCAAAAGTCATATCTTAGGAATTAGATGTCACAGATTTTTACACAATATCCATCTGATAAAACTGTAATGTACAGTAAAAGCATAAAACAGTACAGATACACTGGCATCTCCCAAACATCATCAAGTGGGCTTGTCCTGTCTTTCACAATAATTACCTCCACCATAATGGCCAAAACAACCATCAGGTGCTTGTAGATTGACCAAGTATGCAGTATTCCCTCCCCTCCACCCCCTCCCTTCATTTTAATGTAAGACAAACACTATTACTGTATAACACATCTTGGCAGGGGGACAGTGAAAATTGCACATTTTTGTTATGCTTATGAAAAGTAAACAAGCATTCTGCATTCCAGTATACTTCAATTTAGGAAAAAAATTGTTTATCTGAAATGAGCAAACAGGGTACAGTACCTTGTTATAAATTTAACATGTTATTTACTAGTGGGAATGTCAGATAGACTTTATGATACTGTATGTTAAGTATCAAAGAAGACTGAGAAGAGATGTAAATCTTCCTGTAGATTGAAGATATGAGCCATGGTGACCAGGGTTGTTGACTAACTTTATGCGAAAAACTTCTACTTGTTAATTTTTACACAGCATGTTTTTCATTATGTTCATAAAAGGCTACTTATCGAAGTTACTGCACTAAGATATTGTCACTGAAAATTTAATTCTGTTATAAATGGAAATGTACAAAGAAAAGTGGTTCGTAAAATAACAATCCTACGTAAAATTTTTATACTGTACTGTACATATGATGTACAATTATATTTAGGAGGCTTTTCTCTCCAGTATGCTACAGTGTCACCAATACAGTGTATTTTACGACAGTAAAAGGCAAAAACAGATAATTACCTTGTCAACCATGGCATCAACTATGAGAGGGTTCTTTAATATATGTTGACCAATACCAGTGTTGAAGAGAATACCTTCAAGAGAATAAAATAAATTCACTAAATGTAAAAATGACATGCTTGAATTTGATCTTAAATCTGACACCAGCAGCATTGTTTACAAACATTCTGAAGGAGGGCAGTTAAAGGGCAAATGCGCCATCTCAGTATGAATAATGCTTACCATGGTATCCTTATTTCTGTAAATTTTTTTTAATCATGTGCATCAATGTTAGATTCCTCTTGAACTTCTCCTTCATTTACCTGTAATATGCAAATTGTATAATGCAATATATTCTGGAAGACCAAAAGACAAAATTATCAAAGGGTCAGGTTATTCAAGATAAACTGTGGATAACTGCCCAATCCCTGCAGAGTCAACAGTGAAGTGAAAGGCATGGTAGCAAACCGTCTACAGTACCTGATGCTGCTTCTGTCAGATATTAACATCACAGCAGGGACAGGCACTCAAAACTCTGCAACCCTCATCAATGGGAGAGGATCCGTGAAAGTTAGCTTGGTGTTACACTTTATGCCTTACATCTAAAATGGTAAGTTTGACTTCATTTATTCTTACTATATATTGCAAAAGACAGTACAAACAACATAAAACATATTTCAAGACAAAACAACTGTAAAAAGTGAAAACTACAGCACAAAGAGGGGAAACAAGAACATAAAACAGATGTATTGGGATAACACAGAAAAGTCTGACTAGCAGACATGTTTTCACAGTAGTCTCTTTAAATGAATGCAACATACAACCAGACAGCCCAAAGGCTAAGTGATTCCTTGCTGAAAAGGGGATGTTCATCCCTCAAAATTTACACTTCTTGACTACATCATTTTTATGATGCATTCACAATAATCAACTCCTGCTGACCTCTCATGACCTTTGAATCCCACCAAAATTTTAAATAAAAAATTGCAAAAACCAAGTCTCAGAAGAGAATTGTCTTTGCCTCCTCCCTTGTAATGTCATGTTTACAAAGTTTCAGTTTTTGACCTCTTCATGGTGACCACAAGTGACCTTTGACCTTCACCAAAAACAGCAGCATTCTTTACCTCAACATGACAAAGCTATATACCAAATATGAAGTGTCCTCCATACCTATCTTGAGATAATGTGATTACAAAGTTTTTGCAATTTAACCTCTGGTGACCTCAAATGACCTTTGACCTCCACCAAAAACAAAAGGGTCCCTCCTCTCAACATAACAAATATATATACAAAGTATACTAGCTCCTGTCTTTTCCACCTTCATATATCATGTTAATGAGAATTTTAGTTTTTACCCTCTAGTGACCTCAAATGACCTTTGACCTTCACCTAAAACAATATGGTTCTTTACCTCAACATGGCAAATCTATATACCAAATACGAAAAGTGTCCTTCATTCTTATCTTGAGATAATTGTTTTTGCAATGTAATCTCTAGTGACCTAAAATGACCTTCGGACCTCTGCCAAAAACAATAGGGTTCTCTATCTCAACATGACAAATCTATATACCCAAAGATGAAAGGTGTCCTTCATTCCTGTCTTGAAATATCATGATTACAAGGTTTTTGCAGTTTAACCTCTGGTGACCTTTGACCTCCACCAAAAACAGTAGGATTCTTTCTCTCTACATGACAAATGAAAACCAAATATGAAAAGCGTCGGGCATTCCTATCTCAAGATATCGTGATTACAAGGTTTTCGGTCTTTGACCTCCAGTGACCTCAGATGACCTTTGACCTCCACTATAAACAATAGAGTTCTTCCTATCAACATGATAAACCTATATGCTACATATGATAAGTGTCCATCATTCCTATCTTGAGATATTGCAATTACAAGGTTTTTGGTCTTTGACCTCTGGTGACCTCAGATGACTTTTGACCTCTGTCAAAAACATTAGTGTTCTTCTCAACATGACAAATCTATATACTAAATATGAAAGCGTCGGTCATTTCTATCTCAAGATATCGCAATTACAAGGTTTCGGTCTTTGACCTCTGGTGAAATCTGATACCTTTGACCTCCACCAAAAACAAATCTATATACCAAGCATGAAAAGTGTCGGTCATTTCTACTTTGAGATATTGCGATTACAAGGTTTTCGGTCTTTGACCCCTGGTGACCTCGGATGACCTGTGACCTCCACCCAAAAACAATAGGGTTCTTCAAACAAAATTGAGCAGAGTGCCCATTGGTCATCATGTAAATTAGCTGTGCCATTAATGTATCTCTAATGTGCAGTATAACATTGAATTTTGTTGAAGAGCAACGGTATTGAAACTTTTACATACATTACACACAGGTAAAGCTGCTGGACCAGATGGTGTAAAGTCTGATTATTTAAGGACCTTATCAGTGGTAGCCACACCTTTACAAGAATCTGTCAGAGGTCTTTTAGCTTATTCCTACTGTACATACCAAAAGAGTGGAAGCTAGCAAACATTGTTCCACTGCACAACAAGGGATCACATGCAGAAGTTATGATTTATAGACCTTTAAATCTTACACCTAAAACCAGGCAAAATAGTGGACACTTTAATTTGGGATATTATGGTTACTCATTTTGAGGAAAATAAGTTGATTCTGGAAACACAACAAAGTTTCAGAAGAGGAATGTCATGTGTCTCTAAAACAGTATGCTTTCTTACTGGGATAATCTATAGCATTTATAAATCAAGGTATTCCAGTGGATGTAGTTTATCTAAATTTTCCAAAAGTATTTGACACTGTACCTCATTGTAGGTTATTAACTAAGGTTCAAGCCCACAGTATACTGTACAGTAGAATAGATGCTTAATTCTAATGTATACAGTAGATGTGAGTCAAATTCGATCAATGTAACAAGTTCAGTAGTACAAGGATCTGTGCTTGGACCCATTGGTTTCAATATCTATATGAATGATCTGGATCTCAATGTTTCTGTTATAAGCAAATTTGCTGACGACACTAAAACTATTTGTCCTACACACAATAACTGTGGTTAAAAAATATTGCAACAGAATTTGACTTGTACACTAACAGAATGGGCACAAAAATGGTAGACCAAGTTTAATTTTAATATATACATGTGCAGTCCTACATTTTGGATTAAATAATCCCAACTACCATTACTCTGAGAATAACTCACCGGCAGTACTGTAGATGCCGATGGGATCGTGACAACTGGGGCAGATAGCCTTTTTTGGCTTACACAGTGCCCCCTTTTCTTCTGTGGGATTGGGTTTATCACATTTTTAAATCCATTTACTGATGGAAAATTAACTGTTTCGGATGGTAGACTGTGCCATTCTGTTACAACCATTTGACTGAAAGAAAACTTCCTAATATCAAGTTAATAACAGTGCTTCAACAGTGCTCTTTCTGAAGCTTAAACTGATGGCCTCTAGTTTTGCTTACTGACACAGTGAAAAAAAGTTGACAGGTCAACATTTTCCATCCCTTAACAATTCTAAAATCCTAATCAAATCAGCTCTCAGTCTGTGTAACTCCAGAGAGATTAGGACAGATTTTTCAAGCCTTTCTTCATAGCTTAGAGTGGACAATTGAGGTATCATTTAAGTAACATGGCGCTGTATCTTTTCAAGATTATCAAAGTCCTTTTGGAGGTAAGGACACCATGCCTGACAATACACTACTCTAAATGTGGTCTGACAAGTGACTTATACAATGTGAGAATGTTTCTAAGTACTACTTTTTTACAAATGTAAATTCTATTAATTACAATGAGGACCAGAGTTGTTGACTAGAATCAATGACTTGTGACTCAAGTCAGCTCGAGTCCCATTTTTTGGACTTGTGACTTGACTTTGACTTGAAGGGAACTTGACTTGCGACTTGACTTGAGGAATTTGAAAAATGAGTGACTCGTGACTTGACTTGCAGAGAAATGACTTGTGAACATACTTGACTCATGGACACTGGAAATCATCAAAATTTTTAAGCTTTATGAATTATACTCTCATGCAAAATCTTTCCACTTTACGCCAGAAATTTGAAGATACGCATCCTTTACAACATTGTAGTATATTGACAGTGCCCATAAACTGTGTGTGTACGCGTATTATACCTGCAGCATAGCACGACCCTCAGGGCCCATGGACAAGAGAGAGCAAGGGGCCCCGAACCAATGATATCAGGAACGGATTTACGAACATGGAGGCCTTGGGCCCCCATGCCAACTCGCCCCCATGCCAACTCGCCCCGATGCTAACTCGCCCCTATGACAACTCAGCACCATGCCAACTCGCCCCTATGACAACTCAGCACTAAGCCAACTCGCCCCATGCCAACTCACCCCTATGACAAATCAGCACCATGCCAACTCGCCCCTTGCCATCTCGCCCCCATGCCAACTCGCCTATGACAACTCAGTACCATGCCAACTCGCGTTCCATGACAACTCAGCACCATGCCAACTCGCCCCTATGACAACTCAGCACCAAGCCAACTCGCCCCATGCCAACTTGCCCCTATGACAACTCGCCCCTATAAGAAATCAGCACCATGCCAACTCGCCCATATGACAACTCAGCACCATGCCAACTCGCCCCATGCAACTCAGCACCATGCCAACTCCCAAAATGCCAACTCGCCTCCATGCTAACTCGCCCCATGCCAACTCGCCCCTATGCCAACTCGCTCTAAACCAACTCGCCCCCATGCCAACTCAGCCCCATGCTAAGATATACTGTTAACATTTACAAGGTTTTCGGATTTCCACCTCCGGTGACCTCAAATGACCTTTGACCTCCACCAAAATCAATACGCTTCTTTCTCTTAACATGACAAATCTACATAATAAATGTGAAAATTATCAGTCATTGCTACCTCGAGATACCCTGTTTACAAGGTTTTCAACTTTTGACCTCTGGTGACCTCAAATGACCTTTGACCTCTACCGAAAACAATAGGGTTCTTCCTCTCAACATGACAAATCTGCATACCAAATATGAAGTGTCGGTCATTCTTATCTCGAGATATAGTGATTACAAGGTTTTTGACTTTGACCTCTGGTGACCTCGAATGACCTTTGACCTCTGCCAAAAACAATAGGGTTCTTCCTTTCAACATGACAAATCTACATACCAA
>WURT03034574.1:0-15078 GCA_009936505.3 Holothuria glaberrima
ATAATAATAGCTGAGTAAGGACAACACATCTAGCTAGCTCAGCCCTACACAAGTTTCCATAATGCCTAAAACCAGGTACTGTAAACTATTAGGCTATTTACACTGTGTTAAGCCTTGCATTCCTGCACTAGCTATAGACCTTATGCATATGATGTCACAGAACAGAAAGTGCTCCCTCCTTTGTAGGAAAAGCGCGTATCGTTGCAAGTTACACCAACAAATGCAGACAGCTTATTTTTCAACCAATCATTTACGAGCGTAATTTAACTACACGTGCGTGCGAGTCCACGTCGTGCGTACACGTGTGCTTCATTGTTTTCCTCCAAATTGACGTCAGTGTGACGTCAATGCATAAGGTCTATAACCATTCGAAAGCATGATGCAGCCATACTCATAGCCACGATCATCCCACAAATGAATGCTAGAAAAACTATATTCTTCTCACTGTGATACTGACAGTGACATGACCCCTTAAAAAAGAGTACACAAGCCAGGGGTTTATCTTGTTCATGCACACAGTCACTTAGTTGCTTAAGCCAGTACGGGGCTTTTGGTAGTAGTATCAGCTAAGACAAGCATAGCAACGGTAATTACAGGTTATACTGACTGCCCTAGGTCTTTTCCTTTGAACCAATTCCGCTAACAGAACAATGAAACATAACTTACTGTAAACACAGCTAGCCAGAAGTTAGTTTCCTTCGTTTCAGCCCTAGACTCGAAAAGCTTAGGCTTGGTAGGATATACCTTACAGAGAGGACGTCGGCAAGGTGGACTTTTTACGTTGAGATTTCAGTTATTTCTTAAGAAAAACAGCCAGTCTTTCTTAGTTAGGTCTTCCAAAGGTAAAAGAGGTGATATGCACCCTTTACATCATACCGGAAAGGCTTTTCAAGGCGTTAGAATGACATTCAAACGCTGTGTGTCGATTGACACTCAAGTCTCGATGAAAACCCTAGACTTTGATGGACATAGGCGCTGTTGGTTTAACTATTTCAAGAGAAGATTATTTTTTACTGTCAAAATAAATTGACACTTTCGAAATCATATGTTAGAGGACAATAACGGCGTATACTTAAAAAAGTGCTAAATATTAACAATTTTCAACGGAGGGTATGTATCTTTGTAAGGTTTGGCCAGTGAAGGGCTTTAAAGAGAGAGCCGGAGGAGTTAAGTCATACCAGGGAGTTGGTTTTTGGAAGGAGGTTGAACGGAAAGTTTTAATTTATGCCACTACCCTAAGACCCACTTCATCCTGAGAAGATTATCAATGATAAGCTATGCATTCGGCTAAAAGGGTAATTCTCTTTTTATTCGTTAGCAACAATTTGATATCAATACGCTTGCAACATTATTCAAGTCTAGTAATCCTGTCACAATTAACCTTCCTAGAACAATGCTTTGATGCATAGGTTGAAACCGCCACCGATTAGGGGCAGGTGCTGCAAAACAAGAAACGACTGTTTACGTGAGATAAGCCAATGAGGTTTTCCTCTTCCTATAGAACGAACCTCATGCAAATGAGCTGAAGAGGGAGAAGTCTAATTTTTGTCACAACATTCTCGAAAGTTTCCTGAAGTTCCCGGAAATACCAGGTATAGAATCGTGTTCACATTTATACATAAAACCTTATTGGTATACTCTCATCGGCGTCAAAGAGCGTCCAAACATGAAATATTTTTTTAAATTCCAAACGACTGGTAATGCTGTGGCAGTAGCGAAAAACCCCGAGTCTTACAGCAGATGTAGCAGACGACAAATTTCCAGCACCGTATGTAAAGATGTTGGCTTTTCTTTTCACCCATTATCACCCAATGAATCCGGTTGTCTGGAAGTTCGTTTTTCTTCCCTTTTCCTTTATTTATCTTTATTTTTTATCCATCTCATCTTCAATGTATATACCCTTTATGATGTCTACTATCATAATAGAGTTTATGTGGACGGAAATAGTTAAGACTTTGCCTTCATTAATAAATGGCAAGCGATTTAAATATTAGCAGTTATAATGCTCGAGGTCTTCGACAGCAAATTAAAAGGAGAGCTGTATTTGCATACTTACATAACTTGAATTTTGATATTTATTTCGTACAAGAGACGCATTCAGACCATAGGGATGAAATATATTGGCGAAACGAGTGGGGAGGAGAAATAGTGTTTTCTCATGGCAATACCTTAAGTCGTGGTGTTTGTATTATGTTTAAACCTACTTTATCCTTTGAAATTATTCGTAAAAATATTCATGATACCGGTCGGTTCATCATTTTAGATGTTAAACTGCATGATTGTACTTTCACCTTATGTTGTATTTATGGGCCGAATGTCGTTGACCCTGTGTTTTAACAATCGTGTGTTCCTATGTTTGGTAATTTTCAATGTGATAATGTGATTATGGGCGGTGACTTCAATTTTGTTTTCAATTTCGATCTGGATAAGCAAAATGGGAATAGACGCACCAATTTTAACGCTCGAGGCGAGTGTGTAAAACTAATGAATTATTTTGATTTGGTGGACATTTGGGGGGAGAGAAATCAGCCGCCGAAATATTTCTCATGGCGCTCCAATTTTACACCGGGGATCCATTGTCGCCTTGATTTTTTTCTTATTTCCAGAAAGCTTTCAGCCAATGTTCAATGTGATAAATTCTTTTCTGGTTTGAAGTCTGACCATTCTGTTGTTTCCCTGTCAGTTCCTTTTTTGGACAAAAGACGGCCGGGCTATTGGAAATTTAGTAATTCACTTTTAGAGGATAATGCCTATATTCAACACATTACAGAGGTTATATCTAGGGAAATTAGTGTTACTCGCCCTCTAGAACCTTCCCTCAGATGGGATTTCCTTAAGTACAAATTCCGATCTGTTAGTATTAGTTATGGTAAAGAAAAGGCAAAAAAAAAAAAAGGACGTCTCGAAGAGAGAATCCTTCTATTAACTCGCTTGCAAAGTCACTGTATCACATTTTTTCTGAAGAAACTTATACTGAATTAGGGTTGGAACGGAATAAGCTTTATTACATTTGCGACTTAAAATTGAAAGGTATCATGGTGCGGGCCAGAGCACGATGGGTTGAGGAGGGAGAGAAAATTACTAGGTATTTTTTAAATTTTGAAAAACGAAGTAAGAATTATAATGTCATTCGTTGCATTAAGCGTGATGATGGCGTTCTCGTTACCTCTCGTAAAAGTATTCTTCATGAATTGAAATGTTTTATAAGGCTCTATATACTTCTGAAAATACAAATCCAGGTCAATATTTTGATGATTTAGCCCCGGAGAAAAGGCTGTCTGAAGAAGCGTCCCAGCAATGAGATGGTTTGTTAACAATCGAAGAATATCAAATTGCATTGAAAAGTATGTCATTGAAAAAGTCACCAGGTTGTGACGGCTTAACCGTCAACTTTTACAGGCATTTCTGGTATTTGATAGGGCAGTTGGTCGTGGACGCCCTTAATAATGCTTACCATAAGGGGAAACTCTCTCCCGAGCAAAGAAGAGGTATTATAACGCTTATCCCCAAGCCTGGAAAGGACCCAGAACTTATGAAGAATCTTAGGCCAATAACTTTGTTAAATACAGATTACAAAATAGGAACTAAATGTTTGGCAAATCGGATTAAAGTTGTTTTACCTTCTATTATTGGATTCAATCAGACCGGATTAATGAAAGAAGGATTTATAGGAGAGAATATTAGATTTACTCTAGACCTCATTGATTACTGTAAGGAGACAGCAAAACCAGGGCTTATTTTTCTTGTCGATTTTGAAAAAGCCTTTGATAGATTAGAATGAATTTTCATTTTTAAAAGTTTGCAAAAATTTAAGTTTGGAGACTACTTTATTCAGTGTCTCAAAACACTATACCGTAATGGAAATTCTTGTGTCTGCAATAATGGTTACTCTTCCGGAAATTTTATGTTAAATAGAGTGGTTAGGCAAGGCTGTCCACTCACCCCTTATCTTTTCATTCTTTGTGTGGAAGTTCTTGCTCAAAAAGTTTTGTCAAACGATTTAATTAAAGGAGTTTCGGTTATGAATAATGAAATTAAGTTACAACAGTATGCAGATGATACAATTATTTTCTTGGATGGTACCGAAAGCTCCTGTAAAGAAGTTCTTCTCGACTTAAAAGATTTTCGTCTTACTTGGGGCTTGAGTGTTAATTATGACAAATGTAATATTTTCCCATTGGGACCTTTTGTCAATACTTAGCCTTCTTTCATGGATGATTCTCCAATCAATTGGACCCTTGGACCTGTGACCCTTTTAGGTGTCTCCGAACAACGGGAACGATTTGTTTACTTTAAATTTTCCCCCAAAGTAATCGCGTCTGAAAAAGTTTCTCCACTTGTGGTCTTCTAGAGATTTGACCTCGGTCGGTAGGAATATAATTGTGAAAAGTTTTGCTGTCTCCCAGTTGGTGTTCCTATTCCTTGTTCTTCCCAATCCACCTACCCATTTTGTAAAGGAGTTGAATACTGTAATGTCTGATTTATATGATCGGGCAAAACAGAGAAAATTAGGCGTAGAAATGTAATTAATCCTTATCATTTGGGAGGTCTCAATATTATTTACTTACATAGTTTCATTATGGGTCTTAAATGCACTTGGGTCCGGAGATATACAGATAATACACATGGCTTTTAGAAATTGTTCTTTGACCTCTATCTGAATAAGGCTTGTAACATGATCTACCAGTCATCGTGGTCTTTAAAATGACTTTTTTTTATCAACAGTCTACAAGCCTAACAAATGCAGAAAATATGTTGAGCCTAAACCTGTTCTGGGCCCTGTTTCATAAAGGGTTAAGATCGCCCTTATACGTTTGATTTCAATAGTCCAAGTGCATGGCAGATATATCTATCTTAATTCTGTATGAAACAGGGCTCTGATCCGTTATTGCAAGAGCAAGCTCTTCTCCAAGGAAATGAGTTTTGTTTAACATGTAAGAACAGCATAGTTGAAAGTGGCCCTCCGAACTATGAATGAAAACTACCTTTTTAAAAGTTCCAACTTTCCTAATTGTGACGATTCACTAGGCTTAGTTGTTCTGGTTTAAGATTCATGTGAATGAGATCAACTCTTATCGTTGACCGGACTGTTTCAATTTTCGTTTTTAAAGGAAAAAGGTTCTAATACCAAAACAAAAATATTTTGAAAGTTGTGGTTGAACTATGAAGAATTTTACATTTTCTGTAATTTTTCCACATGTCAAATGGGACAAACTGTGCAAAGCCCAGAGAATCTGTAAACACAGCTAGGTAACATGTTATGTGACTAACTGGGGTATAGGTATTATAGGTGAAATTGTGTAGATATAAGGGGTGCTGACTACAGAATGACAATTATTTTGTGTGACTTATGAATTTGTGATCATTCCCTAGCTGCAAGGTATGAATGCCTTACACAAGTACTTTGGAATACTGTGCTCTGGTTTACAAAGTGCGTTTGTCCATAAAAATTTAATCCTTAATTTTAACTAAGTTTTTATGTACTAATTATTCATAGAATGGCATTGTTCATGTGTCAGATAGGTAACTATAGCAAAAAGTTTTAACTGACACCGCACATTTTTTAAAAATTACATTTTCTTCAGTCAAAGACTGCAGTAGTTCTTTTTCCTCCAAGTGGGATGCTAAAATTACCACCCTTACACTCAATAATTCAGTAAGAGACGTTGCGTAAGTAACACACAACTTACAATTTAAAAACGTAAAACGTTTTCAATTACTGTTTTGTAAAATAATTTTTTAATATGTGTTCACTTCATGTAAAATATAGTCAGAAATATATGCAGCTTTCTCATCTGCTAATCGTTTCCGTTTTATACTTGGAAAAGTAGACAGAATTCAGGGATATCAGACGTATAGACGCCCGACCCTGTCCTACTACATTGAGTGAGCGGCGCACTGCCTCTGGTAGTAAATAGAATGAAGCTCATTTTACCGCATACTTTAAAAATGGACTATCCTTGGCTTGTATTCATATATACATTTGGTAAACATTTGACAGTACATATTGCAAAAATATCCTTAAAATTCTTTTGAGGAGGAACACTTGAATACGTGCATTTCAAACAATTTTTCCAAAGTGTAAATCTCATGAATTTCAGCCGTGACTCAGCTTTAACAGTGTTTCAGACAGCATATTTACTAAAATGTAGGAGGGCAACGGAGTGGCCTAAGTTAAGGATCTGTAGCATTTCCCCAAATAGTACTCACGGAAAATCGGATATCTCTATGAACAATCGGCGACAGTTGCGCCGGCACGGGGGGCATGGGGGCGCGTGCCCCCCCCCATCGAAAAATTCTGAAAATTTAAAATGATCCCCAAAGACTTTTAAGCTATAGATTTCTGTAGGGGTAGGGTAAGGTGTGTTTCGACCGAGTGATGGCTCTATGGTAATTATTTTTTATCACAAATGTTTCTCAGACTATCAGAATTTTCGCAAATCCTCCGCAAACTATCAAAATTTTCTCGCACTTCAAACCTACCACAATGTTGTTCTCATTATCGATATCTTCAGCAACTTCCAGAGAAGCACATCAGCAAAAGTCCAAGGCTGTTTACGAATTACTAGGCAAAAGACTGGCTTTTTGAGTGCCATGTATGTTATTTCGGCAATTAAAAGTGTCTCGATTCAGATTAAGAATGCAGGTTTTGTCATGGAAATCTTGTTTAACGAAAAATTTCGGCGCGCTTCTCGCGCATGCGTCACGATTTCCATTACATCTCGTGACCATTATGAAGGTAATAATACATGGTACCGGTTGTAATGGACATGGGGTGAAGAGCGCCCTCTTTCCATCAAGTTAACCGAATAGAATAGCAATAAACACTCAAGGCAAATTCTTCATGATCTGCTTGTATTCTAAACCATGCTCTGTATGAACGCATGAACGGTAAAACTGTGGAGAGCAACAAAATACCAGAAATACACTGAATACATAATAACTAGTACAATACTGAAAAAGTGAGTTTTAAGTACACTGCAGCCAGGTAATGTTAGATCCCAACTATGACCCATAATACTAAGGTAGGTATGCTCCCATCAAACTCACAAAGTTGCCACTGATACCTATAACACATTCCCTTGACCAATCCGATAACACAACTTAAGTTGATACTAGCATTTTTACGCGATATGAATAACCAATTTCCCTATGAGAATTCGAACTAGTCTGGCAACCAGCCTCCTGTATCCGACTACACAGTGAGACGATAACAATTTTAGCACCCATTTGCTAGATTTCACATAACTAAGGAAGGTGTATTGATAATAATTGCACTACGCATAGACTGCCAGACCCTTTAAGTTTCAACTCAAAGATAGCACACTGATATGTACGACAAATATAATAAACCAGGTCCAGCTTCATAACTAAATTATCCTGCCTGGCGGGTTTCCATCGCCTTAAGGGGTACATCTCCATCACATAACAAGTAATAGTTAAGTACATCTAGTTCTTAATGTGGTATTTCCAATAATAAAAGACAAAGGAGTGAAAGGTCTGAACCTAAACACTTACAACATGTGGTCTCTGAAGGTCCGAATAGACTCAAATACACCTCATCCTTCCCTTCTCTACTTCACCTACAAAGAATTAATACAAAATGAAAAATACGAGACACAGCTACCCACTGTAACTAACAATTGAACACTAAACTCCTTCATAACATCACCTTGAAAACCTCCTTTAACTCATCCAAGCACATCGCCTTATGCCTCCTTTAAATACGTCATACAAACATAGTATGCTTGCTCATGAATAATCATGAGCTTGAAAATTCCAGCGTGTGCGGTGTTTAGAACCGTGGCATGCCATGCCATCTCATACACTAAGTTTCACAACATGACGATTTATGCTACAATGTAGCCTACTACCGTTACTAACATACATGAATTCATGATTACTACAAACTTGTGTTGAATACATGATACGACTCCTTACCACCCAAACCTGGCCTAAAAATCCAAAAAAGTAGTTTAAACACATAATCATATCACAAACCCGAGGGGCGAAATAAACACACAAGGAGCAACAAGGAGCCAACGAGAGGGTGAACTCTCTGAAGCAATCCTTAAACTTAAGGCTTACTTTCCCAAAATTGTTTACTCTAAAACGACAGTAATTAAGGGCAAGAAATAAACTCAAAACTCACCACTACAATGAATTATGAAAGTTAAGCCACTTTGCCAAGAAAGGGCAGTTCTAAAATCATTCAAAATATTCTGCAACCATCACTCAAGACTACAACGTTAGCTGCACGAGTTTCTTCGGCACACTACCGAAATAGTGGGCTCACTACTAATGTGCCATAGCTAAGCAAACAAACATAACACCGGTACTATTTTGATCACAACAATTTAAAAAGGAGAGATTCATCTCGTATTTAGTGGCCATTGAGCCATGGGCCCGCCTCACTGATGCCGGATTTTTTTAGTACCTAAAATTGGTAGATTATTTTAACGAAAAATTTTACTTAAAAGGTAGCATATGTGGCACCAGATTGCATGTAAAGACACCCAATCAAAAATTTTCAAGGGGGTGACATCCCCTCCCCTTAGACTCCTCCCCCAAAGGCCGGCGATCACACAGCATACTGTATGTCAACCCATTAGAACTACACTGTATGCATTATGTCATTTCCCCCATTTTATTACCTCTTCCACCTAACCAAAAATTAGAAATCACTAATTTATGGACACTTTTCAATCATATGTGATCAACTGAAAAAATATCTCAAAGATAGCACCATTTTGCATCTAATCAACCTTAAATTCACAAAAAAATTCAAAGGGGAGGGGACACCCTCCCCTTAGACCCCTCCCCCAGGATGGAACCTTTACGTAGTGACAAAGGAAGCATCCCATCGCTGTTCACAAACGCATTACATAAAAAGGGCAATTTACGCAAACATGGCACGGTGGTGCCCCCCCCCATCACCAAAGTCTGGCGGCGTCACTGATCAGCGACTAAATTGTCACTGACATTTGGTGCAAAACCAGTGGGAAGGGGGGGGGAGGGCTCACTTTCTAAAGGCAAGCTCAAACGTGTCGGTGCCGAAGGTATGAAACGTTTACAGGGTTTTGTTAGCGGTAATGCTCCAAGATCAAAGGACCCTGGGGCAAAACTTTCTAGTCGGGGGTGGGGATAAAATGGTTACCAACAAGAGCTCTGCATATTTGACAAATCAAGACCTCTTTATCTAACGACTTCAAAGCATGACCCATAGCATATTTTGCAAAATATATAAATTTAATGAACAGACTGAGGTAAATGCGAGTTTTACAGTTTGTCGAAATCCATCTTGCAGAGTAACACAACACGTGAAGGGCGTTAATACGTTTGAGGGATGTATAAACGTTTATGCTCATTGATTGCCGGATGAATGGACCGAATGTGGGACAGGTTAATTTATCGGTCAAATCCACCCGTCTGTTTGACGAATACATTTCTCGAGCCATTTACTATAGTATATCGATCAACAGATATAAGAGTACAACAATGACCGTAAATAATAAAATATGGAGTGCTTTGACCTTTATAGGAAACTATGTATGTCACGAAGGGCATCTCTTGCTTACCCACATTGTTCGGGGGGTTACTATCTCTTCATGAAACCAAAGTAAAAGAAAAAGGAGATTGTGTAACGCACAAAGCGCGCCGAAATATCTAAGGTTTCATTTTGGGGTTGGATTGAAGAAATTTTAAGGAAAGAATAAAAAAATTTAGATACCATTATTTTATCATAAAAAATGATTATTGTCACTATTAGCTTTTGCTTTCACTATAAGCGAATTGTCAGTAGACTAGCCTCTTGGCGCTGTATCTCATTTCCATTGTGTTCAACTCGATAGCCTTCTTTCAGGTTTTGGCTTGCAACAGAAATTGGAACCAAGACGTTCCTTTAAAAATGTAATCTCATACGTAGCAAGACTTATCACAAATATTCTCGAGGTTACTGTTGGAGGAGGTAAGAAAAATTGTAAGATATGTTTTGAAGGAACGAATGCTCCTAAATTGCTTTTTCAATCAAGAAAAGTATATTCCAAAATTTTATTCGAAAGATATGCCTTGTAATTCTTAACAAAAATATTCTTGAGCAAAGGTCCAATTGTTAAAAATCATATTGCTTTCAAGAGCAATTTCTACTCTCATCGTGGAGCTACTACGAATGGAAAGTCTTTGTTACTTGGTGTTATTGTTCGACCCCAATTGTTACCCTTTAATCATATTTCTCACCACCTTTATAAATGTATTGAGTTCTCAACCCTTAATCTTTCAGTTTCTTTGTCCCATTGTCCCACGTAATCCCTTTAAAGTTCTGTCGTCTGTTCCGACAAAAAGAGCCCAAAATTTTGCTCGTTTGAAAAGAACGACTGTTATCCAAGTTCACTCATCCAAACAATTAAAAGAGTTTTGCAAAAGGCAATGGGCAGTTAATTAATTCACAATGCATTCAGTAGAAAAAGATGTGCAGTCTACAATAACCTCGACAGCTACAAAACTCCCCACAAGTAAAGGAAAATTTACATTTATTTCCAAAGATACCGCTAATTTCTCATTGAAAATATTTTTGTGACTTTGAAATCTAAGAGACGTCTAACAGTTAAATTTCCCACTTTTCCGGATCCTTCCTGATTACAAAATTTAGATTAGCAAAAGCCTTTATCCTTACTTAGTTTTATAAAATGGATGGCATACATGCACACGAGTGCACATTCTTGAAAGTCACATTAGTTCTAACTTACAAAATACGGCGAAAACCATGACCAGTAAGGCTGTGTGAGCATTAGAAAGGTAGGGAAAGATATTGCGTATAACTGTCGCTTATCCTTTAGTAATCCCGGATTATACCCTCTTTAGCAGCTAATGTTGTTTTTGAGCTTTGGAATGTCGGAACAGAAGATAATCTTAAAGGGCAAAAAGTTGCTTTGACTCCATTCGTAGTAGCTCCATGCTCTCATCATCAGCCAGATGATGCGCTCAGATTGTTTGAGCTGGGAGTTGTTATTCGGATAACAACTCCCTGGTTTGAGCTGATAGTTAATTCAGTCACCAACAAACCTAAAGGTCTTTTAATTCTTATTGGTGAGAGGGTAAGCCACTTATCTCCAGGAGAGATCAATGCATCTGCTAAGTAGCATATCTTGAATGTGCAATCAATTCTGTTTAAAAATAGTCTTGGTCAAGACATTGTTTCACTTTTCCTTCTACAGAACAAAAGTGAGGGGCTCTTAAGAGTTGTGATTTGCAGAGAAGACGTTATTACACGTTTACTTCTACAAAGCAAAATCGGGTGCTCTCTTTTAAACGAGAGCTTTTAAAGTTGTAATCTGCAGAGGGGATTTGCATCAGACATGACGTCTTAGAAATTTAAGCAAGAAGGGGCTTTCCTGTATGTTAATAAGGCGGTCACGTAGTCTTAGCAGCTGACAAACTCCTGGCTAAACCGGGAATTCCCCTACACCTGGACAGCTTGCAGTCAGGGGCGTCACTACCGGGGGTAGTAGTGTCGTCCGTCGGGAAAATTTTGCCTCTTTTTTTGCAGTTCCCTGACTTTGTTAGAAAATATCTTTTATTTGGGGCTACAGAAACGTCGGGATCTTTTATGACCACTATCTTTTACTTTAAGAGAATCAATGTCGGGTGAAAATATTGCTTTGAGTACATTGACCAGAGACCTAACCCCTCCCAGATTTAACTGTATTGGTAAACTACTCTGGTTGGGGGAAATTATTATATATTGTTGGGAAAGTAAAAAACAAGTAAGGGTTCTGTGTCAGTAAGTGATCTCTACTACACTTTTCGGGAAGCCATTGTCTTTTGAAGAAACCCAGCTGTCGGGAAACTAGTAGAAGTACCGTACTGCATAATTGTCTGCCATGAAAAATACACTATGTCCGACAATATGAAACAAAACCCTTATTGGAATTAGACGCGACTCACCCTGACTACTCATCGAGGATGAGTTGGCGGTATTAGTACTCAGGTGCGTCGGTTTGTAGGTTTACTATACCCGCAACAATTGGTGGATACATTCAAAAGTCATCTACTGTTTATAAGTCACACATGGGACGAGCACAGAGCTGTCGCCTGATATTGCAAAAGCTTCTTTGTCGGCCAATTCATTAAAAGGTGAGTTGCCTTTGGATCAATGACAGCTGTACACTGCCACGGCCTTGCTAAACTGCGACGATCTGTCCGAGGCTGTCTGACGAATACATTTCTCGAGCCATTTACTATAGTATATCGATCGATAGATACAAGAGTACAACAATGACCGTAAATGATTTAAGATCGAGCGCTTCGACCTTCATAGGGAACTATGTATGTCACGAAGGGCATCTCCTTCTAACTACTTTGTTAGGGTGGGGAGTAACTATCTCTTCATGAAACCAAAGAAAAGGAAAAAAACACTTATACATTTGTACAACGCTCAAAGCGCGCCGAAATTTTTTAAGGTTATAACCCTCAAACCTGCCGCGTCATAAAGACATCGAATAGCTTTTAGTCGATCCTGGCTATTATGAAACCAAATAGATGCAATTTTTAAGGTTGCGTATTAAGTGTTATTTGTTCATATATAGTTGCTATGTAAAATGAGGGCAAACAAATAAAATGTCCGTAAAAGCGATTCACGCGCAGTTATCTTCTACTCTTAGTGTCCTTTCATAACTTTACATCAAACAAAGCATAATTATTGCAAAACTTACCATATTTTAAGAAGATAGAGACAAACTGAGATTTACAGGGTCTATTTAGTGCGTATTCAATGTCATTTACAAAAGTTAAAGCTTCATTCTGGTTCACACAATTGTGTTAAAGTTTCAGAGCTTCCGGGGCTTTGCCCCCTCATCCCTTACAGTTACAGAGGGACATGACAGAAATGGACCCTAAGGAAGGCAAGTACCCCACGTTGAAGAGGATCTCATGCTCATATAACAGAGCTACTACTTTCATGTCAAAGTCCACCTTACTGTTGTAGCAGACAAATGAAAACGGTTACTCTGAGGTAAAATTTACGTTGGAAAACGTTAAACTGCGTTTCCCGATATGTTTCTTTTTTCCACCCGTTATATTTAAAAATTCTATTGTGTATTTTTTGCAAAGATTACTTTCGAACGAGGGTTATGTACACAGGAAACACTAGGCTATGCCCCTCTCACTGATGCAGTTTTATTTTAGTACTTAAAATAGGTAAATTTTAGAACGCAAATGTTGCTTTAAAGGTAGCATATGTACCCTTACAAAAATCGTATGGCAAAGGTTCCAATACCACACGTGAAATACTGTGTCAAGCTGTGCAAAACTATGGTGGGGGTGTGAACAGTCGTGAAGTTTCTTTGAGTGTTTGCAAGACAATGTGTGTCATTAATAAAAAGTTGACACACAATTCCAAAGTGCCATGTATTGACCTGCATTTCCACATGTTGGACATGAGGCAATGTGTTGAGGCCCCCCCCCCAAAAAAACACGTTTTTACACAGGTAGCATGTGACAAACTGGGGTAAAGTAGGTAAAGTGTGGAATTGTGTGGGGAAGTGTGATGCTGAGTAAAATAAAGGCTATTCAATAATTTAATTTCTTACACGGCCTTGTTTGACACACATTGCCCTGGTTTGCCACATGTCAACTTAACACAGTTTCCCCCACTTTGACCCAGATTTCAGGGTGTGACAATCATGCAGGGAAAAACGTAGTCCTGTGTGTCAGATTGGTTCCAATACCATATGAGTCACAGCTCATGACCGCACTTTTTTCCTTATGTATTTTCATGTGCCCTGCCACATGTGATTACGCGTGTTCACGTGTGGCATGCCACACGTTTTTTTTGTAAGGGTGGCACCAGATTGCATGTAAAAACACCTAATTTTTCAAAAAGTTTTCAAAGGCAAGGGGGACACCCCTTCCCGTAGGCCCCACCCTCAGGCTGGTCATCACAGAACACACTGCATGTCCCACCCTCCTGGTGAAAAGAAATCCTGGCTACGCCACTGCTTATGAATTAGTCTTTCTTTAGACCGTGGCAGGCATTTTATATTTTGTCGGAAATGTAACTTCTTTTTGTGGTAAAATGTCCAGTATCTCCCACTCGTCGATCTTTAGGGAAGCCCCTGCTTGCAGTGTCTGGGTATAATGCTACTCATTAGGCCTAGATTTGCAAAATGATATTCGATAGTTACTTAATTGCTATGGGTGGGCCTATAGCCTAATTGATATTTAAAACCTAATCCTGTTTGTTAGTGTTATACTTCGAGACGTCTGTAGTCTATATGAAGGAACTGTTTACGTTTGTAGACCACATAATGAATAACGTTAGACCCACTGTGTTGGGCCTAAACCCCTGAGTAAATTTTTGTACGCTGTTACAACGTAAGTCTGACGATAAGAAGAGCCAACGTTTATGCTCGGCCACAGTGGACATAATTACTTATTCAATGCTGACGTTAAATCGAAGTTATGTCAGCATTAATTTGATTAACTGTCAACATTAAATAAGTTTTAGTATTAGCCAATCAGGGTACAGTTTTTAATTTCGGCATTAAATCATTTACTTGTTTCATTGTGACACAATACGCTTCGGCTTTGCCAACTTAAGAAGCCTTCACAAAATGTTGATTTTCTTGGTTTCTTTCTTAAAATAACGAACTTCGAGAACTTGAAGTCACTTGAAAACAATAAAATGATAGCACTATTTGGGATCTGAGTACAGTTCCCGAAGCAAATTTTTGGCAAAGAGGAAGGGGAATTTCCCTTACTCAAAACGACAGTTCATCCCTTATACAACTAGACCACTAGTCATTAGTCTCACTATAGCTTTGATTAGCTGTTTGGTGTTCATTTTAATCAATTGTAACGGTTTTTAAAACAAAGGTGGTAAACCTTTCGAATATAACGGGTCATCTAACAATCTTAAGACTGCTCGCCGGACAGGGGCGCTGTCAAAGTGGCCAAGGGAACGAAAAGTTCTCCTCCCACGAGCAGCACATTACGTTTTGGCTAAATCTCCGATACACCTTTTTGCAGACAGACACCTATGCTGATCTGTCCACGTGACACCCAGTAAAACTGCTTCCAGTC
>WURT03034596.1:0-15077 GCA_009936505.3 Holothuria glaberrima
CAAATATTTGACGCTACTGGGTATTACAGAGGAGAGACCTTTATATTTAAGGTAAGTTACCAGCTTTATATGAAGAAATCCTCCATCCTTTGATGGGTAATATAAGTAACGCGTCTGCTAAGAGAAATGACCAATGAAAGGCCCGACTTGGTACGCGTGTACCCCAACTTTCCAAAAAGTAGTGCCAAAATTCTTTCTCACTTTTGAAAACTACCTAAACCTCAAAACTTGACCATAAAATGTGATTATATTTCCAAGATCGAATGACCCAGTTTTGCATTGTTTCATACAGAAATATGCTCCAATATAATAGAGATGAATCAAGTGCGTAGATAAGAGGGAGGGGCTTTTGGCGCCCCAGAAGTGTGGTACGCTTAGCAGTCTCCTCTAAATAAAAACTCAAAAAATGAAAAGTTTACCTCTTCGCATTTGGGCATTTCGAGCCCCCTTAAGGTAAAGTCTCCTCTTGCACCCCCATGAAAATTTGCTGGCCACACAACCGGATGTATTTTTTCGTGTGTAGGAGTACATAATTCCCTGACTGGGGTAGAAGTCGGCATTTGAGGGAAATGGAGGAAAAGGTACGACAAACAATTAACATTAAAGGATTGAAAGGAATCAAATAATTATTACAAGTACATTCACAATTACAACGAATACAATACCACGGACCCAATGGCCTTGTATGTATATGACATCGAGTTTTAGGTACTAATGAATAATCCTACTGAGCATTTTCTTCATGATACCGCAGCTCCTTCCTACGTACACACCCATACATTACATCATTTTCTTCTTCTCCTTCCTCCATCTCAATCCCGTCCCGGGATGCCCGAATTACTCTAGAGTCTAGAACATCCAGTTGCAGTTTTCCTTGACATCTAAAAGAGTAAAATGCATTAAATTTTTTGTCTTTTTTTGTTTGTCTGTTTGAGGATCGCTGAACGAACTATCGTAATCCTGTCTTTTTAAAATGTAAAAAAAGGAAACAACGCGAACTTTACTTTCCTTGTGTCCTCCCCCCCCCCCAACACACACAAGGTTAGAAAAAGGGGAGAAGAGCCTCTATGTAAGGAGTCTCAGTTAATATTTTCAAGACTAGTTAATATCCAAATGTCTGTCTCCACACAGGGAGATAAATATTGGCGAGTCAGAAACAACACACTCATTTCGTCCATCGATGGAGAGCAGACATCGGCGTTCTTTCAGGACTTTCCTGGGGATATTGATGGCGCTTACGAGAGCCTTCAACAGAATCGATTTTTGGTGTTTAAAGGTAACTTTTCGACAACTTATTCCAGCCCAATGTTAATGAATGGATTTAGTGATATTGTACAGTGTGCCTTAATTAGTATGTCTCAAGAGGAAGGGGAACATGGTAGCATATTACAAGCCACAGTGTAAGTATTTATAAGCATTTCCCTTTGTGCCCATGGGAAAGCTTGTTACGAGTATTGAAAACAGTGTTCATGTGTTATCCCGTATGTATTATAGGGTCGTCAAGTGGCAGAGTGATTTATTCCAGCTGATGTGCATCAATGTGTTTCACACGTGTGTGAGCTCAAATCCAGCTCGATGTACGTGGGTTTTTTTCTCCGGGTACTCCGACTTTTCTCCCACTGAGCATTTGGCTTCACTACGACGGTGTCACAGAGAGTTGGGAACACTGTAGGTGTAGGGTTCAGAGGACCTTAACATCGTCACACCTCACTGAACCCCATTAAGGTAGCGATCCCAACTCTCTGTGACAGCGCCATCCTCGCTTGCCTCTAAAATTGGTTGCCTGGCCGATAAAGTCTGTTACGCGCCAGACTGAAGCGCCCTCGGTTGGACCAGTTAAATAGCCGCCTTTGTTCTGCTTGAACATATACTTGTTATGAAAGAGGACGTTCTTAAATCTATTAGATAAATTTGCTAAATCAGTGTTTAAATATGGTGCGTACATATTGATATCTTTCTATATGGGCATATACAATTTGTCTGAAAATTCTATAGGCAAATATCTTTATAACCTTCTGGGAGTATAAGACCCTCTATGGTTTATCCCTTACAAATGACTTATGAAGTGTCCAGTTGTGTTTAAAGTCCCCTCCACCCTCTTTGCCCCCCTCCCCCTCCTTGTCTTCCAAACTTCAGTTAAATCCCCTTGTTTGTCCTCTTGCGGAACTGCCGGGCACACTAATAGCAGGAACATTTTTGTTATCTTAGTAGATTGATGTGAATTTTCTCCGTCCGAATTTTTCATCTACCCATTTCTTCCGATTTCTTCAGGGAAATATTACTACGTCTATAAAGACCTGACTTTAGAGAGCGGGCCCACGCCCATCCGGGACCTGGACCCTTATCTCCCAACCGATATCGACTCTGTCCTCTCCTGGCAGGAGTACGGGAAGACATATTTCTTTAAGGGGGAACAGGTTTGGCGTTTTGACGAGAAAACGCAACAAGCTGAAGAAGTGGGATGGCCTTACGATATTAGCGCAGTCTGGAGTGGGGTTCCTCATGGCATCACGGCAGCTTTTCATGATGAAATAAAAGGTAAGTTTAGGGGCTCATTATAAAATTTACGGAAAATCCTTTTCAAGTAATAACTTGCTTATACTTCAACCCACACTTCATTATACTCGAAATAGTAGGAAGCGAGCGAAAGAGGGAATATCCGAGTCCAGCCCCATAACCAGAGGGGGTCAAGGTTCGTCGCACCTCCTCCCAAACAGAGGCTTCCAATACGTAAATTAACTTCAAAATTTACAAAGTGCGGCTCCAATTACGATCCAAGCATCCTTTGTTAACTCCTAATTTAACGTACCCCTGCTCAGAAAGAACACCTCACCACAAGGGCGGTGTTTACATTAATAAAGTTATTTTAAAGTTACAAATTCCATCTCTGGTTCCCTTTGGATGATAAAGCGACCGGTCATTGACAGCCTTACCATGGTCTGACACATTTTTCCTCTTTTAAGAAAAGGGCAAAAGTGCCCACTTTTGCAAACTAGCCATAAAAAATGATCCTCTGAATACCACCGATCGAATTTGTGATCCTCTCCCTACTAACTTAAAACTTTACACCAAACTGGAAATGACCATGCTGTGACTTCAAGAGTTTTGTGTGTGTGTGTGTGTGTGTGTATGTGTGTGCATTTGAAAGGTTTCGGTGGCCACTGCAGTCAGATCTGGCCCGGACTTGGGTCAGGTGGACTCGAATACAGTCCTTTCAGTGTCCTCAAAACAAAGTAGGCCTTCGGTAAAGCTTATTTCAGTTTTCTATCCCAACGTTAACATAAATGCTGAACTTAGAACGTGGTTCCTTTTACACTGAGTCTCCTTAACTTCGCAAGATTTTTTTTCAGCAAATTGTTTGTCCCTCTTGTTTCTTCTTTGACACTCTTCCACAACGTGAGCCTTACTTTAAACTTAAGCCCGTCTCGGGATTAATTTCCACCACGAAGACATTGGAATGAGGAAGTGACTGGTGTACCTGAGAGTAACGGAAAAGAGACGATATCATAAGGGCAAGGGACATGGTAAAATTCTTACCAAAGCAAACTCTCCAAAGTATACGGCAGGTCCGTAGCCGGACAAGATGTAAAAGGGGCGAGGTGGTTTCCATTTGGCGAGATCAGAATAGTCACTTTTACTCTGAAAAGTCCCCTAGGATGAGTTAGCTAGCTAGTTAGATGAGGTTTAACGGCCCAGTTTCCAACCAGAAAAGTTTGTTTATAAGCCTTCTGCTCCTTCCCCTGCATACTATCCTGTGCCTGTTACACCTGTATTCTCTAATAAGTCTTATTTCTTAATCATCTTTTTTCTTAATCATCTTTTTTTCTTAATTATCTTTTTTTCTCAATCATCTTTTTTTCTTAACCATCTTTCTTTCCCTTTCCAAACAGGTTACACCTACTTTTTGAAAGGATCCAACTACTACCGTTACGATGACTACTATCGTACAGTAGACAACGGTTACCCAAGACCCTTTGGGTGGGACTTTATAAAATGTTATTAACTTTTTAAAGAAATGTGGCAGATTTCTAAGATTTCTTTAACCTTGATTATTTAATTTGAAATATGTATTATGAAATTTGATATTAATGTATTATAATTAGAGAACGATGGAAGCACGTGCATGATTATCATTTACAATGCAAATAAAACTGTCACCCTACCTACGGGTTTAATTGCTAGTGAGAGACTTTTACGAGGTTTACGCCTCCATTTTTTGAACGACGGCACTGACCCCTGCGGCTTCTCCCGAAGAAAACGAGGTCAAAGGGTATACTATTTCATTCCTGTTACATCATTAAAAATACATTTCAACCTAACCGAATTCTGACGACCTATGAATAGTACTACAGTTTGTTTTCGGCCACTACTAGATATAACAAATCTATGTTGGGCGTATGAGGCGAAGGGTATTTTAGTATCAAAACCCACCAGAATGCATATCCCTGTCACCAGGTCACTAATTCAAACTGGAAACTCACCTTGGAGCAACATGTAGGGGACTAACTTGCAGCTCTGTTCATGCTTTCAAAGAGCGTAATATATAGAACAATAATAAGTGTAATAATTATTCATTGTTAATAGGCAACCTTTATATCCAAGCTCGATACCTCATTTTCTGTCTATGGTGTATTCGATCTATCTTCATCTTCAATGTTCATTTCATCAAGTTGATAGTTTTGATTGTAATTTATGTATTTTTCTACTTGTTTTCTTTTAACTTACATGCTTCGCATTTGGTTTATAGTTGATTGCATTTTTGTGAATAAACAGAACTGAACACAAAACACCCACAAATTTCAAGCTGTTTCGTTCATTAGATTGTCAAAGAGAAGAATCTACATAATCCCCCGCTCCCCAAATGTCCCTATACTAGCAGAGCTTCATAAATGTGGGAAGGGGAAGGGGTCATTAAAAAAGCTCTTAACCGTTCCAAGATATTATCCCTGAAAATGATCTGGAAACGGAACTGGTAGTACTCAGCAAATTTGAATTTACGGTCACCTTCCATTGCCAAGTACTGACCCTGTGTTCAGAGAAATTACGCTGTGTGAATCTTATACTAATAACATGTTAACATTTGATCAGGATTTGGCATTTGACGCTAATTTAACTATGAAAAGTTAATTTTGAACCGATTTTCCGTGTAACTGATTTAAGTAGTGTGTTATCAAAGTGTGGTTCCACCCTGATTCCTTCGTTTCGTGCTAATTCTTGCAAATGGGTAACCAGGTAACAGCGGGCCCGAACATATTTGCCATAGGTTGGGAGGTGGGCTAGAATGAATTATCATTCAATTCGGTAATTAGAACCATTTGACCATAGGTGAGTGAATTATTTGGGCCGTTGAAACAGACAACCACCCTCCCACTGTGACAAAGCCAGCAATCCCTCCCACCGTAGCTACTTGCCTAGTTAATGGACACGTTCCCGTACGCAAATGATGGGGTGTGAATTCAATCAAGTTAATTCCTACAAAACTTTTGTCTCCATACAACATATGTAAAATAAAGTCTGACTACATGGTGAACAACACTTAATCAAATCATAAACATAAAAACACAGAGTCAATTAAACAACTGTCAATAAATACAAACATGAACTTTTCCCCTTCTTCAACATATCCGAGTAAAGATTTTTTCCCAAATTTCTGCCATTATATCACATATTTACATACATAATACGTAAATCACAAATATTAACTTAAAAGTGGAAATAACAGCATTCATTTAACTGATGATCGATGCCTCACACTTTATTTGGGTCAGACATCCTCATTTTATTTAAATCAAAGATGTAAAATAAACAAATAAGAGGTAGTTTTGAGGTTAATTTATAGGAAACCTTGGAATACTTTTCTGAATGGGCAGTTACGCCAAAGTTACTTTAGAAAATTTGCTGAATCTATCAAATTTCCTACAAGAATATTTCACTCTGAGTTTATGTGCAATTGTGCCCGATATTAGACAAACGAAGGACTTAATTTCATAGCGAGGTGGGATTCTTCCACTTTTCGGGGTAGCATACCGTGACCTTAGGTACAGTAAACGAAACCTGCTAGAGTGAAAACAATCAGAGGAATGAGCTCTGTGCTCCATGGGCGGCGATTTATGGACATTGGATGGGGGAAAAAGGGGGGGGGGTAGATCGGTAACCTCAAAGTGATCCATACGTGTATGTATACATATATCTACGTGTAAACAATGTACCCACATGTATACGTGTATGCGTAAAAGACGCCGCTAACGAAATGTGCTCAAACGTGGCGGCGCAGCACTTCGAAGGATCGTAAGTCTTCCCCTTTACTGGTCGCAAGTAGCTTTTGGTGTGTGTTCAAAGACGACCAGACATTTACTATACAGTTTTAAACCAAAACGTCGTTTAGTTAGAGTGGCTGACAAGGTGACAAAAACCGGGAATCAAAAGAAGGTTCCCGACGGAAGATGACAAGAGAAAGCTACATGAGCGCGCGAAGCAAGCAGAAATCACCTGTTGACGAAAATTCGCAGTTGCATGGACGTGCCAGTGGGGTGCGTTACATACAGTTGGATATAACATTTCTATGTGTGCGTCTCAGTGTCCCAGTAATCACCAGGTGTGTATGTAACTACATACAGTATGCGAGCGAAGCGCGCCGAAAAGCTGACCTTTCATAGTCAATAGAGCTAAATATTACGGTCGTTGACAAACAAGGGGGATGAAAGGGATTCCGTAATCTCAACAAAATGCTAGGGATCATGCCTTATGGACCTACACGCAAATATTAACAAATATTGCGGGTTTTGCCAAAATACAGAAGGTACTCCATCCTCCCTTCCCATATTTTTGGAGGGGACTATCTTATACATATACAAACTTTGGGGAAATACAATTGCAGTTGACCAAGACTACCTGAAGATTGAATAAAGCTAGTACGTTCCCAACAAAATTATGTACGGAATACACACGGGTGTTCACAAATGTCTTGTTAATCACCGAACATGCACTCTGATAAGTTTGCTCGCGAAGCACGCCAGAAAATCATTTTGCATGACTTTTGAGCTATTATATAATCACACAAACATCAGCACATGCCAATATATCAAAGATATTGCACCCCTTAACCAAACTGTTAAAGGGACTATATTTCACACTAACAATACCAGCAAATACTATGGTCGTTAACCAAATAGGGGAGGGGTCCGATGTCCAACCAAAATTATTAGGGCCCTATCCCATCGCCTCGCGAACGCTACCGTCACAAGCACAATACATGCTTAATACTTTTTTCACTATTCCTCATTGCAACATATGTGGAAGTGATGGTATCCAACCTTGAGATTTGGGAGGGGCGATGAGAGCGACTTTGACCCAATTCCAGACATTCTGCACATTTTTGATACGAGAAAAAATTTCAGGTTTTCCTTTTCAGAGATAACCTGTTCTCCGCTCGAATTTCGCAGGCATCTTGCCCAACTTAGCCTATTCTCTGCCCGAAAAGAATACTGAGGGTTTTCCTTGCTGTAAAACCGCAGCCTGACTACTTTTTCTAATTTTGAATGATATTATCGGATTTAATAATAAATAATAAGTGAGTATTAAAGGCAGCTTTCCTGAAAGCAAAATGTTACGTAAATTCAAATTGAGTGACTGTATTTTCAAATTTACGGATTAATTATCATGATTATAGATAATGTAAGCTTTGACTTGAATTTGTACGTAACAACTTTAGTACTGGGCCGACATGCACTAACATAGACTTATCACCTGACATTAAGCACAATCTCTTCACGGCTGACATTTCTGTAAACTCTGAATATGTTTATCCTCACAAAAACACCCAAACTCCAGTCAAAGACTAGAATGTGAACCCGACTGCGACCTGAGGCAAGTTACCCCGACTACCGTGGAGGATATGTTGGGAGGAAATGGTGGCCCCCTGGCCTTGTCCACAGTCTGATCACAGGCTTGTAACACACTGCACAGGCAACTACACCTGCAACCCTATCCATGCAGACCGGTTCCAACATCCGTACTAAAGCCACCGTTATGACTTTTCACAACTGTCACCTGACTTTACAAGGCTTCCTCATTGGCCATCCATCATATGTGAATCACAGTTGGTTGACGGCTGCTGCACACTGCCCCACGACGCATCTAAACTTCAACATATCTGCCGCTAACTCCAACACTACCATCGAACACTTGATATGCCCAGTTTAGTCACAACAAGGATCAGATATTGGATAGGGTCAAACTTTTGGTATATACTGCACTAACCTGACTGCGACCAGTCTGGTTTCAGATAAGTGACATTCCGTTTGCAGTGGGATCTATGCAGTGTGCCCTGATCTTTACTCATTTAAGTAGATGGGAATTTGAACTCTGTAAATCCAGGTCTGACTAAGGGCGCAATTTTAATGGAAATATCAGTAAAAGAGTGGACAAACTTGTGCAACATAGTTTTGAACATCTCAAATTTCTCACGAAATGTAACAATTTTTTGACAGTTATAAAATGTCTCAAGGTTTGAGAAATTATTCTTGAATTACTCATGGTCCAGAGAAGGATACTTCAGATTCTAAAAAGTGGGATAGAATGGCATTTTAATAGACTGACCCCTTAAGGAAGTAACTTCAGAGCATTCTTAATAACGGATTTCATTTTTGAAAACGATGCTTTGGCTACTGAGCTTTCTGACAATTTTTGAAAACTTGAAAGGTCAACTTGATCATTTACTAACATAAATTTGATGCAGTGGCTCCACAAATACTGACACCCATGTACTGATGCAAAAATGCAAACTGTTGCAACATTGTTTGCAGTAACGTGATTCTGCAAACTGCTTTCTGCTACAGTCCTTTGAAACTCTGGTAGTAGGAATCTGCCCGAGGCAGCCAGCAATTCCATACCCGACTCTAAATCTATGTCTGTCAAAATATTGCACTGATGCACCTGACATCCATACAGATAGTGTAATATTCTTTCAAGTGTACACCTCGAAATGTCTGGTATAGAAACTTCAGTCTCCCTGGATTCTTTGTATGACCCCTGGAGCAACAGTGAAAAGTACTCTGACCTTTGACACAGAAACTCCCTACTGGCATGAAGGAAATTCTTGTCTGATAGCACAAGTTTCACATCTTTGCATATTTCTGATTGTTCATATTCACATTCTGATGTTGATAAAGGCAATGAAGCCTTTCTTTCAACTTGACCTATATCTTGACCTGGATCAGAGAAGGACAATTTACGCCGTTTCACATTCAGCTGGCATGATTGGAGTCTGTCGCCCTCACGTAAATTTATTTTCAAGGTGCATGACACATTCTGTAGACCATTTACAATGATTGCAGTGATTTTATCAGGTAAGTCCTTTCTCCTTAGGAAATATATTGTGAGGTCTAGAGCTCCACTGTCAATTAGAAGGTAGTGTAGGCCAGACTGGGACCTGTGGAGAAATGAGATTCAAGTATGGTAAGGAGGTAAAATTCAGCAAGTAGCTGCTCAGGACAGTCCTTGCTATAAACACTATTACAAGGGCCGTCTTGTCCCTTATGTGTGTTTGACTCACAACCTCTCCACATGGAAATATGTGAAGTGTGTTTGGTACTCTGCTTAACAGTCCCCACTACATCACAGCTTATTTTTATAATTTAAAAGAGCAGGGGAGGGGGCTAGTAGAGACCTGCCCCCCACCCCTTCTTTTTCTAACAAGCATACAAAACATACACGGGGGGAGGTGGCCAAAGACCCACATACTCTTCCCCAAGATATAATACAGATTACTAGCAAAAACAATGATCATTTTTGCAGTGTACTAGATGGAGCGGTATTGGGGGGTCTAAATGCAGAGTATGGTTTGTTTGCCTGTAAACATGAAAAATAAAAAAGAAATGGACAAACCCTATGGCACTACCCACTTTCTATCATTATGTATGTTGGAGAGGGAAAGTCAAGGACCCATGGGTGCATCTCCGGGTGGGAATTAAACGAATGCCCAACAGGCCATGTCTTTTGTATTTTTGGCAATGTCCTTGGTGCCCTTCAAAATACAGTAGTCCTCTTTAAAAGACCACCTTGGCTTTCGTGCTCTTCCTAAAAAATACTACCAAATATATATGAGATAACACAAATACTTTTATTTGGCCTTAGTGCCCTTTGAGATGCACAAGTATGCCTAAAGCCTAGTATGAACTGGTCTAGCCCTCACGATGTTTATTTCCAGCCCTAGTATTTAAAATGTAATAAATGATGATGTTTTGCCAAAAAATCATTTTTCAAAGCATGCTCTGAGAAGGGGAGAGGAAACCTGGAAAAATGGTGTTTTCTACTTTCATGAAAATAATGGGCAATGGTTGAATTGCAAATGATAGGAATGCTCTTTTTCAAAAGCAAGATAGTGTTTCAGAGGTAGATCCAAGAGGGGGTGCAACAGGCACCCCCCCCCCCCATTGGTTGTCATGTGTGAAAAAAAGTTGAGGAAAAAAAGAAAATTCTTCAAAATGTGTCAGATATAGCACCATTTTGCAATTCAACTGTCTTCCAAAAGCAAAAATTTTCCATTGGGGAGGGGGGACACCCCTTCCCTTCTACCCCTTTCCAAGGACAGCGATCAATCAAACTTTGTGCCCCTCTACTGAAAATTCCTGGATATGACAGGTTGTTTCAAACAGATTCACCCTAAAGATTTAATCATCTCACCTGCAAAGAATGAAGATAGCATCTAAAACTGCCAACCTCTGAGACAGGTTTGGAGAGGTCACTCCATGAGCCAGTACACCAAGACCAAACCTGCTCTCACACACAGAGGCTATCTTATCCAGGAAGGGGCACCAAGATGCCTCAATCTCCAGGTCATTCTCCTCCCCCTCTGACCTTTCCTCATCATCATCAGTGTGGAGTCGTTTCTCTGTTTTGCCCAATCTGCCTCCTGCTACTGAGGATGTTTTTCTCACTGAATAGGGGGGATCTACAGCATTCTCTATACTACTTAGGTTACATTTTTCCCTCAGTTCCAAATAAGAATGGGACTTGACATTTCTCCAACTTGTCTTCAAGTACCGTGGAATCCCCTCTTTCACTAACTGTTCAAATGTGAGTCTGTTGCTCAGGATACGATTCAGGATGCGAGTACTTCTCTGCTGAAACTGTGGTACGTAAAGGACAAGTTTTAACAAAACGTCAACTACTTCAAAGACTGCTAAAAAGTCCAGAGTGTCATCTATATAAGAACACTTTGAAAGCAGATGAAGGGCATATCCTTCTGGTTTAGACTGGTCCTCATCTGAGAAGTCTTCCGGTGCCTCTGAATCGTAACTGGAGTCCACAGAGGGTGACCTACTGCGTTTTGCTGGACTGTAGAGGGGGATAGAAGGAGGTGAAGCCTCTGATGCAAATTTCTTGGAGGTTGAAGGACTTTGTTTGCTGTCAAAACTGTGTGCTGAACCAAGATTCCCTGATGCAGATAAAACCTTACTCCGCTTTTCTGGGGTTGTTTGAGGACTTCTTGACCTCTGAAATGTTGAAAAAACAGAAATTTTTTTAAAAATCCATTGTGGTGTATCATACATAAGACAAAAGTAATGACTGCTACTGAAATTACCTGATAAATTTTAATGACACTTCTATTAGATATCACAATACATAAATACTGTTTATACATAATATTAACCTGAAAACCCAAAGGCTTAGCAATTCCTTGCCAAAAGGGGGATGCTTTTTGTTATACATATGTTCATCCAGCAAATATATACTTCTTGACTACATCATTTTTTGCGAGGCCTTCACCATTTGATCCCTGCTGACACACACATACACGACATCACCATTGCATAGATTCCTTGCCTACTTTCAGCAAGGAAAAAAGAAACATGTCTAGACTTACCCTGGAAGTCTGAACTCACAATTTAAGTCTGGGTGCACAATGGAAATCAGAACTCACACTAAAAGTCTAGACTCACACTGGAAGTCTGCACTCACACTTTCAGTCTGGGTGCACAATGGAAATCAGAACTCACACTTAAAGTCTAGACTCACACTGGAAGTCTGAACTCACACTTTCAGTCTGGGTGCACAATAGAAATCAAAACTCACACTTAAAGTCTAGATTCACACTGGAAGTCTGAACTCATACTTTCAGTCTGGACTCACACTGGAAGTCTGAACCTACACTTTCAGTCTGGGTGAACACTGGAAGTCATAACTCACACTTCAAGTCTAGACTCACACTGGAAGATGAACTCACACTTTAAGTCTGGGTGCACACTGGAAATCAGAACTTACACTTCATCTTGACTCACACTGGAAGTCTGAACTCACACTTTCAGACTGGACTCACACTGGAAGTCTAAACTCATACTTTAAGTCTGGGCTAACACCAGAAGTCTGAACTAACACTGGAAGTCTGGACTCATACTGGAAGTCTAAACTTGCATTTTAAATAAGTCTAAACTCACACTTTAGACAAGTCTGGGCTAACACTTCAAATCTGGACCAAAACAAAGTCTGGCCTCAACCTACAGTCTGGACGTACATGTCAAGTCTAGACTCACACCACAAGCCTGGACTCAACGAAAAAAATTTGGACTTACACCGAAGGCCAGGACTCACACAACAATTGTGGGCCCAAACTACATGTTCTGAATCACATGTCAATTTTTGTCTCATTCTAAAAGTTTGACTTCACTCTACAAGTTTAGCTGCACTCTTCGAGTTTGGCTCTGCATCTACGAGTTTGGCTTCATTCTCTAAGTTTGGCTTTTATCTACAAGTCTGGCTTCATGCTACAAATTTGACTTCAATCTACATGTTTGGCTGCACACTACAAGTCATTGCTTATCATCTTCCTGCTGCTACTCACCTCATCTGTTTCATCTTCTTTAGCATGATCCTCCTCATCACTGACAACAGGACTGTATTGAAATACTTCTGGGTCCTCACCAGCCATGGCCCATGAGGCATCACTTCTTGGCGACATGGACCAGTCTAGAGAGTACTGGTACTTTGGAATGTCTCTCTCCATAGAGTTGGACCGAGAGGAAAGGTCACTCTGAGGAGATAGTCCCCTGTAGCCTTGCTGCTCTCTGCAAGCAAACACACTGCTCCAATCGACCCTTTATAAGAAAAGACAAAAATCAAGAAGGCTATAAACAGATATAAGTAAATTCCACTCTTGTTTAAAAAGTGAAGTCAACAAAGTTGTTACAACAATGAAAAAGTATAACTTCTTGTTATCACTGTGAAGTATCCCCTGAAAGCCTCTCTAATGTAGAGAATATACACTCTACCAGCCCAGATGACAAAAGGGTCCTGCACACCACCCCAAATTGCTCCATTCCTGACAAATCTATAGAACATTGTCTGTTTTCACACTTCATATCAAATGTTTTCACATTGCAACTGGCTGAATTACATGAATACTACAAAGGATCTGATCTGATTCAACAAATGAAATGAAACATACAGGTACAATACCATATCACAAGATCCAAGCTACAGCTGCCTCAGCCAGGCTGTAGCAACTAAAACCATATTTTGTAAACTGTAAACTCTACAATAGCAGGATTTACTTTAATCCTTCTGTTAAGAGCATGGTTGCCTATTGCCTGAGGTGTTGGACTTGTGATCCAAGGATTGCTGGTTTAACTACCACCTGGGTCATTACATTGTGTCCTTGGGCAAGATACTTCCTTTCAATTGCTTCTCTTCACCCTGGGATTCAATGGGTACCTGAGAGGTGAATTGTCATTGGGCACACCATTAAAGCTGCTGTATCAATGAAGGGAGTGTCTCTGGGGTGTTTTACTGATAAGCAAGGATGATATTTGTAAAGCACTTTGAAGCTTATTGTTAGTGTAAAGTGCAATATAAAAACAACTTTTATTATCATTAGTACTGTACGTGTAGCAACAGAGCATGGCAGGCCCACAACATTGTTGAGACAACTAAAGCTTTGCTGAGGCAGATGCAGCCTGAAGTTTTGACTACCTTATCACTGTCATCCTTGTTACCACTGCCGCCATCGTCATCACCACTAATTACACCTTGTTGGCTAATGGCCATTTTAGTACTGTGCTGTTAGTAACTGTAGCTGTTTACATATCTACTATGCAGTCAAAATGCAACTTTCTTCTTTTGCAGAGTTTGACTACAATGATAAATCTGTAAAAGCTGGTATATTTATGATATGTGCCTCAGTAGGAGTAAAATAATAATATAATAATATTCAGGCCTTGAAGGGCAGTTATTTTACAATGCTAAGCAAACACAGATATGGGAGAAGCCTATGTGGCTTATGAATTACAACTTCATGTCGGGTGGCTAACCAACTCAACAATTTAGATCAAATTTGGTCTCTTTTGAATTTGAAAGGCCAGTTCAGATGGGAAGACCATAAATGAAAACCCACCTTCCTTTGAACCGGCCAGGGATCAAACCCCGAACCCCCCGGTTGACAAGCTTCATCGCTTCAAATGCCACCACTTTTATCCATTCGGCCACAGCACCGGAGTGAGTTCAAAACATCTTCATTACACTGACTACTGTAAATTTAGATTCTTGTCTTACATTTTCATAACACAGCTTACAAAGCTTTAATGGGTGGCCATGAGTACTTAAATCGACACCCTATTGAAAAATGTAGTACTTGCTGCCAAATCGCCAGCCAAGTATTTACTACCGTACATATGAATTATATCTCCATGCAGCTTCCTATACCTTAATAAAAAATGTTCTGGAGGATTTTGTAGCAGACTCAGAAAGTACATTTTCACTACAGTTTTTGACCTTGACAGTTTTGAAAGTATATGCAAAAATGACATACTGTACCTTGGAAGAGAGTTGACTGCTGCATTTTGACCAACATATTGGGAATATTCATCACATATACTAGAATCTTCTGGAGCAAAACTAGGCGAATACAGGGGGGATGTAAACTTTTCCCAAAATATACTAAGTACTAAGGACATGTACTAACTACATTTTCACTACAGTTTTTTAACCTTGACAGTTTTGAAAGTATATATGCAACAATGACAAACTGTACTGTACCTTGGAGGAGAGTAAACTGCTGCATTTTGACCAACATATTGGGAATA
>WURT03034607.1:0-15076 GCA_009936505.3 Holothuria glaberrima
CCAGAAAAATAGTTTGAAGCAAATCTTTAATCGACTAAACCCACACAGGTGTTCTCTTCAAAGGGTTGAGCAACAGCAGCGTTGCTGCTCTAGTTTTAAATTATTAAAGTGGTGACTTTTTGCCATCATGTCAGGCATCACTATTTTGTTTTCTGTCTTGTCAAAAGTTGTAACATGAAATAAGATAATACTTGTCACAGTAGTTTATCCAAGGCAGCATTCACCTTCCCCTGCCTCTCTTTTTCTCCATAACAAAGAACTGAAAGAAATATGGAAGAATATGTTTCTATAAGACAGGGAATCGAGCAATTCCTGCATTTTTCTCAACAATCCTGCAAGTTTTAAAATCATGTGCTGGAATATCTTGCACCTGTTGCAAAAGTTGACTTTCAGTGTTGCAACTTATCACATCCCCCCCCCTTTGAACCTGATTTCCTGCCCAAAATAGTTTGGGGGGGGGAATGTCCCCCAAATTCTGATAGCTAGTACCAACACAGGGAAAAAGATCAGTTGCCACAAAGATCCTTTTAGCTAATGTCCTGACAGACATAGAACTTACATGATCTTTGTAACAAGCTTAGTTAGTTTCAATACACAAAGGTAGTGTGTAACACATATACTGTATAAAGAGACATCATATATATGCTATCAAGCGTGGACAAAATTGACATTAGTTTACATTAGAGAATAATGCAGATGAGGGTACCTGAGCTCCACATCTTGCTCCTTGCCAGGAATGCTGGGAGCCAGTTCACATCTTCAAGCAACATATTTTCATTTTATATTACTTGCAGACCCTACCAGCTCTTGTGATGAAGATAATGCGTGGATCAGTTGCCCCTGTCTCAGATCGCTACAGTGTTCACATCAGAAAACTTCTCATGAATATGCTGCAGCAAGATCCAGACAAACGACCCACAACTAACCAAGTGATGGCTGAACCCATCGTCGTAAAAACTCTGGCCAGAATTATCTTTGAGATGGGAAGAGTAAAAGAACCAAGCAGGTAGTTATTTCAGGTTTAGGCAAGATATCGTTTTAAGATTACCCTCAGTCATATATATTTTTTGATTTAGCTTCAGCTCAGTTTGTCAATATCTTTAGAGTAGACCACACAGTAGAGGAAAGGTTTGGCAGTCTACCAAAAATAGGGAGCTTGTAGCTTAGATCAAAAGCTCAAGTTAAGTGACACTGATTGTCACGCAGGGCAAACAAACACCATGCAACAAACACCGTGCAAATGCTTGCATATTACGTGATGCTCCCCTTGGAAAGTTTTTAGTTCCTAAATACCATTGCATCAATGCATTCTATTATATCTGGCTTCTCTAAAAATATTGTTGCGCCCCCCCCCCCCCCCATTTTCACTGGAATTGTACACCACACTGTATGCTGTAGTGTACACTGAAACACAAGGAATACTGCTGCGTGTTTGCCTGCTTAGGTAAGGCGTATGTATATAAGTACACATACGAGTCTGTTTGTCTTAAAGCACATGGTTGCCTAGCAACAATCAGCTAACCCACCTGATCATCCAAGGTCCCTATATTTAAGTTTAATCGGTATTTTCAGCATTGTTATGTGAACAGCATGGACTTTCATAGAATACAGATATCCTGGAATATTGGTTTTATGTATACTAATTTGATATCATACTCAGTACTTAAACTTTGCTGAGCAGGATCCTGTGGTTTGCATTGTAGGCAAGTACCGTGTGTATGTAAACGTGTCATTGAATAAATGCAAATGTTCAAGATTAACAAGGCATGGAGTTCAGTGTTCCAAGTGCAATTTCATATTTGTTTTCATTACACTGTCAGACCCTCATCTAGGGTAGATAGGTTAAACTAACCTGATCATATTCACCCCTTCTTACTAGTGTTGAGCCGATAACAGTGATATCAGAACTTGCCGATAACCGATAAGTCAAACTTAATATCGGCTCGATACCGATAATGATAACAAAGTAAAACATTACATGAAAATCAAGCTACGTTTGCTATGGTAGGCCTGTGAGGCCACATGTGTTTACATTGCCAAAGGAATGTACTCAGAAGTCAACGTCAAGTGATAGGCGGTATAAAGCCACCATTCTCTCTACCAATACCTGCTGAGTTTCTACATCTCATTTGTTAAAAAATCCTGCCAAAAATCACCATTGCAACTCACAGACAAATCCCTGAATAAAACTTGCAAATGCCGTTCCATCATTGCGTATTATTCCGTAATTCCTGGTGCAGTGCGAAATACGACATAACACTGTACTGTAAATCTAGCCATATATGCTTGCATACGTGATTCTTATTGTAAAATACGAAGTATGCTATATATACACTACATACAAAATGACACTGGCCATGTGCATGCTGTGTATGTTATGTGCCCTGGCCCTTTTCAAATGTATGTTGTATGTATTTCGTAGTACAAGTCTTGGCATGTCTTTGCAGTGAATTCTTGCATAGATAATTACCACAAGGATTGCACATTGTCCTTTACTCTGAAACTGTGACATAGTTGCTCACGAAGCCACAATGTTTGCACATGTATTGCACAGTAGAACGTGTGTACTGAGAGCCCACACTGTTAGTACTGTATCTAGTACAGGCATGTTTATTTTGTGCAAGGCACGTGAGCAACATACCGAACGTCCAAGCAGACCGCGAAAAAGTTTTAATGCATGTCGAAAGATTTAGTCGTTTGAGCAAAAGTAATAATGATTTCTTCAGGGAATCTTTCAAAATTAAACTTCAGTTTTTGGTGGGAGATTTTGGAAATATTCCACAGGCTTTTAAAGGAACTGTATGAAGCGTGCAAACAACAAATCGGCGGGAACTCTACACTGCATGTTAGGCCTAACGTTGGAAATGACATATGTATGATGAACAGTGTAGACCACGCAAGTTCTAGAAATGACTTGCACCTGTAAAAGATCACGCGATACCTGCTTTTGAAAACAGTAGTGATCTCGGTTTCTCCTCTGGCATCGTTTGCTAATGTTTAGGCTAAGGCCTAATGGGGGAATGGATCGTTGCAGATCACAATTTTGTATGTACCCAGACTCATAAATTGGCAGTAATGCTAGGGGAGTTTAGAATATCGGTTGCCGTTATCGGCGGCAACTGCTGATTTAGCGGATAGCGATATCGAACCGATAACGCCATTATCGGCCGATACTGATAACACCAACCCATAATGGGCTCAACACAACTTCTTACACTTCCTTCAATTAAGGACTATCTTCTGTCTTCTGGAGACTGTCTACCCATCTTTCAAAGCAATTTTTACCAGTAGTTCAGTCCAAATAAGCTAAGATTGTAGATAAGTATGGTTCAGTAGAAAAGGAGGCATCATTCACACAAGCCTCTTACATCCACCCCTAAATGCCTAATGCTGTGCTTTGTCTTATTTTGGATTAGATAATCATAATAATTCTGTTGTTCATTTATTTCAGGCTTCCGAGACCTCCATCTGCCCATCCATCCTCTCAGAAGAAACGAAGCAGTGGGAGTAGCCCTAGGTCAAATTTGTCAAAAGGTAGATTTGAATTCCTAATCGAATGATTACTCAGCGAGTCACTTGTAGTATTAGACAGATTCATAATCTGTTTAGTGTGTCTTCTACTACAATTAAGTTGACAATATGAAGTGTCTCTTTTTTGAAGCTCACAGTATCGTAAATACCCACAAACGTCTAGGGCTTCACTCTGCCATTCTGTCAGGGCAATGGAGTGGACTCAACCAGGGGCCATATTTAGGATTTTTATACCACAAGCCTCAGGGGAGCACCCTTTCATTCCCAAGGTGCCATAAAATCATTTTAACAAGGACAAAGTACATGCTCTTCTGTAGCCTGCAAGGCTTTTGTGATGAAGACTCTGTTCTACCTGTAAAAATAATTCAGAACCCCGGCCTATTTCATAACCCACAACAATATTGAATAAACAGCAGTGTAAAAGTTGATATGTTCATTCAATTCTGAGTGTTACTCTTGCATTGGGAGGACTTGGTCTTGGACTCAGGGGACCCTGTGACTCGGATTTGGACTTGGAATCAGATAACAGTGACTCAGATTTAGCTGGTGAGGACTTAAATGGTGGGGACAAGACTACAACAGTGACGCTTATCTAGAATATTTATTGAAGTCAGTTCAACATGACACTAAATATTGTAAAATTACCTGAAACTTTAGTAGAATTGATAATGCTGCAACAAAATATGCTTTTCTTTTCTTCTGTAATATATTGACCAGGTTCACCATCCAGAGTTGTTTTTGATAGCAGTAATGGTAGCAGTGTGATGAAGCCACGCCCAGTATCTGTGGTATTCACCTGGGGGGCAGGCATTCCCCAACCTCTATCCCTGCAACTACCAAACAGTGATATACATATAGATGACGTGGCTGTTGGCCGGCTCAGGAGGACAGGAGTGACACAGAATGGCAGGTTGATTATTTGGGAGGTTAGAGACTATATTACTGGCTAGTCATTTGACAAAATTCAAATTTGAAGATCAGTTAGGGCCCTATTTTTCTAGTATTTACACACAAAAAGATTTGTCTTGGTTTTGAAGATAAGCATAAAAGGCACAATAGTATTTAATTCATTTTAAAACCCCTTGTATTGGCAGTATTGACGAGTGTAGTTTGGCTAGTAGTAGTTAAGCAGAAGGTATAAATTTTCACTTTAAAATAGTTGTTAAATTCTTCTTCTCGACTGCAAATTAAAAACCTTGAGGTAAGCTTGACAACTTTCAGACATTCAACAGCGTACTCGTTGAAACCTCGTTAGTAATTGCAAATAAAGTTACAGACATAACGTGAGCTTTGTGGTAGAAAGAAATTAACCTTTACATGTCCAGCCTTGTTACACTTCTGTCTGGTTATCTTGTAGACACAATAAGACCAAGTAAATTTGATGATTATAAACAATGATATCTTCTAGTTCCTGTACAGAATATGTTGTCATCTCATAATATGATTGGCATTAATCTTGTTTGTCCTTAAGGTGAACTTAATACAGAACCTCATCTCACAAAAGCTCATCATTGTCAAGCTTGTTTTCAGTTCAACTTTAACAAACTTGTTTTCCGTTCAACTTTTTATTTAAAAGAAAACACATTTTGGTAAAGTCTTTTAGCAAGCTACCACTGTGTTTAAGTGAATAACACAGTCAATGTGGAAAGCAATGTAGCAAGAAGTGAGCAGAGGTTTAAAATTTTTTATTGTGATTATTGTGGTTTTTCTATTTGTATCATTGTAATTGAAACATTGTGACTGATATGCCTTGACACAGTTAAGGTAGAATAAATAGAGTTTCACCTGTACTGACCCTTCTCCTTTGTACATGTCTGATGGGTTTCTATCTACAACCTTATTTTCTTGCGTCAGACATCTAATTTGAAGACTGAGTCAATGTTGCCAGGAGCCTTGGACACCCAGATGGCAATGTTCATTCCTAGATTCTTGGAGGGCCAATCAGCAGTCAGTATAAAACATGTCTCCTGTGGGGACATGTTTACATCATGTTTGACAGGTATTATCAAACATTTCATGTCATTGTAATCATTGGGTTCGTTATTTGGGGTTGCAAAGAGGGAAGATAAATTACCCCTCTGGAAGAATTTTTATCCTTCACCACCATCCCCTACCTGTGGGGACTGATTACTACAAAATTTGAAAATTGTGCTAAGTTTCCTTGTACAAGATTTGCCTTCCTTCCCCCTCCCCCCTTACCCACTTCTTCCCACTGAGCTACACACACGTGCCACTTTCAGTCCCTTGCCATTTATTTTATCCCAGCTCTATCTACTAGTAAATTGTTGTCAGGTATGTTATGTGAACTCCAGATTTTCAAATTAATATTCAAAGATGAAAACCTTGTGGGTCTTTCGTTGTACAAAGTGATGAAAGTCTTCGAACTCTCATAAAGGACCAATTCACAGATCCCTGCAGGGGAGGAAAAGATGAAGGAATCTAATCAGTTAACTTCCTTTAGTTCTCTTAACCACATATGAAAATAAAGTGTATATTTTGCTACTTAATATTTGTCTCAATTTGTTGTAGCCTAACCTAAAAGTGCCTTTGAGTAAATTTTATTTCTTCATTATTCCACTCCACCGTCATAGTTTGTAAATGATCAGTTTTATGTGTTTTGACATTGAATGCTCCATTTTTTCTTTTGTTAACACAGACAGAGGAATCTTAATGACCTTTGGAAGTGGAGCTCATGGATGTCTTGGTCACGGTAACTTCCAAGATGTCTCTCAGGCCAAAATTGTTGAATCGCTCCTGGGTTATGAAATCTCCCATGTTGCTTGTGGAGCTTCACATGTGGTAGCCGTCACTACTGAACATGAAGTCTTCTCTTGGGGAAGGGGTGATAATGGTAAGTTTGATGGGAGCCAGGGATTACCACATCCAAAGTGTGACATCTGCCTGGAGTTCAATCCTACCAAATAGTACTTGAAGCCAGGCATGACTGCGGTTGACCAGATTTTTCACTGCCAAGGAGAAAATATTACTTAGTAGCACCATTGTTAATGGGGTGGGGGAATGGAAGAGAGCTTGAAGGTGACTGTATATTACTAGGTCAATAAATTGGAGTAATTTTGGAGGGCCCAGCACAAGGGTGAAATCAAGGTTAGCTTAATCATGAGATACTTTGTGTTTACCAGGAGCAGTAACCAACTACAACAATGTACACATATTAGGGACTTCAAGGATAACAGGCGCTACTTATGGTAAAAAAGTCAGGCTTCTTTTTGTGGTCAACGGGCACTGTTTGGTTGGAAACGAGTGCCCAGAACTGCCTGTTGCCCAATTAATTTCACCCTTGGTCCAGTAGCTACAGCCAAAAGAGTGAAATTATGAGTCTTTTGAAGAAGAAATTCCATTAGATTTTTCTAGTGAAAAGAAATGCTGATGGAGACAGGTCTTGAATTGGTGTATCTTGTGGAAGTAACATAACTCACATGTCATATATGCAAAAGCTTATTAGCAGTAATTGTAATAGTGCAATGCATTCACTTTATGAATAAATATTTGCACCAGTGGAGTATTTTTGGATAGCTAACTTTGATGTTGTCTTCATTGTCAGCTACAGTAATGTTAGACATGCATGAAATTTATTCTAAAAGGTGTAACGGATGTATTAGTTTTCTTAATGCCTACACAGTATTTGGAGAGAACGGAACAGCATTCACTATAATTAGAATGTAAATCTTGGATTATGAACTATTGATTTAAATGTGTCTTAATTTTTCAAAATGTTCAGGTTGTTTATGGTGGGTTTAAAGTGCCATGTTGCTATGTTCTTGCACACAGGAAGATTAGGTCTTGGCAGCCTGGATTCATTTTCTAGTCCGCAAATGGTTCCCCTTTCACCTCATTACCAATTTCAAGCTGTTAAGTGTGGTCAAGATTGCAGTGTACTCATCACAAACACCAATAAGCTGCTTGCCTGTGGCAGCAATAGGTATGTTACGGCTTCTGTATCAGGCCTGCAGATTTCATGCGATCGATCGTTCGCGGTCTCGTGTTGGTTACGTGACCACCAAACCACGTAATTAAAAATTGGTTACGATGTCGCATTTGACACTCACATTCATCTCAAACAACGATACGAATGGCCATTTCCATATTCTGTACAGAAGTTCAAGTGAAAGGCACGATAAAAGCAGAGTTAAGTTACAACATGTGTATAGGTCCGTAATTGCATTCAAAAACTAAGACATTAGGCTAGGCACCTGCTCTGTACAAGAGTTGACATACTTTGCAAGAACATTGGGCAAGGTACGGGAAATTACAGTATTTTTTGATTGCTGCGTTTACAGCTAAATTTTCAGTTGTTTCATTATAGTTTGCAGTCGTTATGACGGGTGCTTTTATGTAAAACGTGCATTTTGATTTGTGTGAAATTCAAGTGTACATTGTTCTTTTGTAATTAATGCAATAACAACATCTGAAACGTGACCCCGATAAGCTGTGCTAGTAAGTCGCACGGCACTAGACCACAGTAGCGCGCATTTATTTGCGCACAGCTATAGCGTGAATCAAACTGATATTTATATATATGTAGTGCTTGCGTGCATGCATTATGCACTGCCATATGAAACACTCAAAACAAGCATGTGTAAGCCTACACACTCTATTCATGCATAGATAAAACACGGTAGGATGGTGTGAAATGACCAAGTGCATACTGTACACTGAAATATCGTGGGACTTCGGTGTATTTTTGTTTTACCGTTTGCCTGAGCTACTTGGGCTACGATAACGGTATACACTGAAAAAGTGTGAATCCTATTACGTACTAATAAGCAGTTCTGGGCTTCTGCTGCCAATGGGATAACACAAGCACTGATTTTGTTAAGGGGAATTAGTAGGCTTACTATGAGTAGGTGAAAATCAATTCAGTGGCGGAATTATATGTCACGAATGAGGAGTCACCTATAGTTTATTTTCAAAGCTTTATTTGGTCATTGAATTGGCAAATAAACATCGCTTTTAAAATGAAACATGTTAAAGCAAATCATAGGGGAGGAAAAATGCTTAACTTTTGTCGTTTTTAAAGGGAAATCCATTTGAACGTTTGGTTGGATAGGCGCCGTTTAAACGGTCGAACGTTCTTTTGAACCTTTTAAACTTGACAGCCCAGATTAGTGTGAAATCAAGACGTGGGTAGGCAGGGAGAGAATTGGTGGGAGTCCGATTGAGGGAGAAGGAGGTGAATGGGCAGGAATCCAGAGAGGATGAGTTTAGGGGAGTGGGGGTGTCCTTGCAATCTTTGGGAATTTGCAACAAAATGGGTTACGTCACGTTACGTGGATCAAAAACCACTTAACCTAAAAAATGTTTATCATGAAATCTGAAATCCTCAGGCCTGCTATATGTATTTACAGTGTGAGAACAATGTCATGGAGCATAGGTACATGTGTATTGTTTGTGCCCACCTGTGAGTATGAGTACCCGGCTTTCTTTGTTTTTCGTGTTTCTAAATTTCAAGTTACACAAGTGTAGATCCATTCTCATTTGTACAAGTACAGCCAAACTGAAAGGGCAAGTATGAGCACTTACTAAGGATAAGTATTTCTGTAAATTAAGAACAAAAAATGTATGGAGAAAGAGTTCAAGTTAATACCAAAAAGATAAATAAGTAAATTGGTTTGTCCTACCACTACAGAGATCAAAAGGTCATCTGTATTATGGTTCTGAGAACTTACCCAGAAATTTCTGTCAAAATTCGTCTTTCCTTTCCAAAACACAAAAGGTAATGTTTAGATGTATTTAGTCTCTGTTGCATAAGAAGGCACAGTAGAAAGGAAGAATGAAGGCAAGAGGCACAATATCCTTCCTGTAAAATTAACAACTATTATTCTAGTAAATTTGTATCTAATTTGATTAAGGAAAGTTCCTTTCATGCTCTTCTTTGTCCAGAGGGATGAGGCAATTTTTTCCCCTTATAAACGTGTTTAGCATTTAATTAAACTCAAAACAGATTTAGGTACTTAAAAGACAATTTTAATGTTTGTAATAAGATGATATTCTAGAAAACACTTTCTAAAGCTGTAGGAAGTTAGTTATTATTCCTTCAGGCATTCACTCTTCCCCCAAATTCTGCTGATACTTACCACAGGTATTTTATCACCTCACTCATATTTTAGATACAATAAACTTGGTCTGGATCACCGACATGGCCATGAGGCAGAACTGACACCCACCCAGGTCCAAGACTCTCCATCTTTCCTTTCAGCATCAACCTATCCACTGACAGAGATATCTGTTATTAATGTTGGGCTAGGCACTTCCCATTCAGCAGTCCTATCAGGTATAAATTATTTATTATGATTGCAAAAACAACTAAGAGATCAAAACAAAATGCAGTTCTCTTTCTGTAAGTTTATTGAATTGAAGGGACTGTCATAATTATGGGTTTTCATATCTCCCTCAAATGCATTAGATGAAAAAATTACCTTTGAAACTGGATGCTCAAATGACATCGAGCCAAAAAAATCTTCCCCGTTTTATTGTTTTGTACATCTTTATGTCAAAGGAAATCATATGTCTAGATATTAGTGAAGAATGAGTTCTTGCAATGAGGTGATGCAGTTCATACTTGATAATCATGAGTATCCAATCTTCAAGTCAACTTTTAATTTTTTTATTGCTGGGCTTTCTGAAGGCTGGCAATATCAGCCAAATTCAGTTTTGTATCCTTCAGGCCCATAAACTCCATTGGATATAAATGTCAGTTTTTAGTTGCAGTGGAAGATTGCCAGTAGTTATTTTTTTAATGCATGTTCAGTGCTTGGTTCCACCCCTTGGCTCTTTCCTAGAGAGTCAAGGGGGCTTTAGAAAAAGGAATGCTTGAGGAAAGTACATAAAGTTTTAGCAGTGAATTGTTTACTTAATTCTGTTTTACCATCCAGCATCTGGTGACTGTTGGGTTCTTGGGTCTAACCAGTATGGTCAGATGGGATGCAGTAATGAGGAAGGGGTAGCACCCCCAAGACAGGCTGTCAAAGTCATGTGTGAGAGCAGTGCCAAACTAACATATGTAGAATGTGGAGATATGTTTACTGTAGCAGTAAGTGAAAGTAAGTACTGTCTGAAAATTACTTACACCTTACGCATTTACCTCCCTATGAGGAATTTCACCCGACACCATTTCCCTCCCTAAGGGGAATTTCACCTGATACCCCAGCAAAATAAAGACTAGGTGGGGAGATTAAATTTTACCTGACTTCCCGCTAGTAAGTCACTCAAGAATGCTCCAAGAGACCTCAAGATAAACAGAGAGTTGATCCACACAAAGATGTGGGTCTGTGTTTGTCTTGTAAATACACTCAGGCATGATAGCAAACTGTGTGGTCAACTTCTTATCTGATGCTTGTTGATGTTGTTCATCCAAGCAAAGAGAGAAGAGGACAGACCATTAATAGGGGAAAGAATGCATTATGACTGAATTATGGCAGTCGAAAATATCATCTTACCCATATACCATTAACTTTTGGGACTTAATTTATGAGATTAAATATGATTGGATTGACAAATGCTTTAATATGTATTTGGTGTATCTGGCAAGCACTACTCATGCTCTAGTGGTCCCTATATTTTGCAGTTAGATCTGCAACCTCTTAAACAATTCTTTGCTATTACAAGCGCAGGCTTTGTTGTCATTGAGAAAACCCCAAATAATGAGTATATGGCTTGGGTTCGATCATTTTTCAAGATATCATGTTTACTTTGATGATTGAATTTCCAGAACTTTACCTTAGTTTTTCAACCAGTGAACTGAAATAAAAGGATGGCAATGTTGTCATTTTTGTCATGACTTTGGTCACCACCATCTATAAGTTAATCTGACTTATCATATCATATCCATAATTTGTCTCATATTCGTAGATGGAGAAGTATTTTCATGGGGGAAGGGAGGCAGGGGAAGACTTGGAAGACCCACTCAGAAGAATTCCCACTCACCTCATCAGGTTGTTTTGCCAACAGAAGATCTCTTTGATGTAACATCCTTATCTTGTAGCCATGGAAACACACTTCTGGCAGTTACACGTAAGTATGTGCCCTTAAACGCATAGATCGAGTTATGGCCATTGCTAATACATTTTGCCATTATTTGTATTATCAAATAATACTCTTTCCCTTGTGGTCATAACTGGGTTTGCCAGAAGTTTACCTTTCCTTCAGTCCAAGGAAGAGCACCAACTAACTAATTTGGTACTTGAGGCACTTTGTTGCCTGTTTGGTAGTCTAAACCCTCTAATGTACTTTTGACAATCCAGACACTGTTATGCCTATGTAGTATTCTGAGTAATATCAATCAGTGTCAGCTTAAAAATTCATCCTCACATTGTAAAGCAAAGGTTCTGAAGCATTCTAGGCCAAGGCCCCTTTTACTTTAGTTTTTTCTTTCAATTCTTTTTTCTTACTATTTATTTGGGGCTCCTTTGAATCTTCTGCAGGCCATTTTAGTGCATGTCATAGGCTGAAAATGGCCTGCATACTACCACTTGTAAACCTAGCCTGATTTTAGGGGAACAGTGTGGAAGTATTTGTAAATAACGGACGAGGCGAAGGGGAGTCCGTTATTTTGTCAAATTTGTGGAGTCGAGACGGTTTATGAGACAATAATAGTCCGACAAATGTGGTTTATTCCTATTCTACCACCGAAAATGTGTAAAAATCTTCATTTTTATCAGTTTGTACACTTAATGACGGTGTGTTGTGGAATAGCAGGTCAGTGTTTAACCAATCATAATGCAGGATTCTCAATAAAGGATGGCTAGAGGTGGTAGAATTTTCAATAGAAGGCTAATATCTCTGCAAGAACCTCCAGAGGTATACAAATGATTCAAACTATGTGTGTTTTGTAATTTTGAGATGTCCAGCAGGCAACAAAATTATTGGACTAACAAATTTCTGTAGCTGAGTAAAAAAAATACTTGTTTGGTTTGGTCTCATTAATGCAATTAGTATGGGTAACAGCATTTCCCAAAGCCAGTATGCTTGAAACTGACAAGTAAACTAAGTTTACTTCTAGCCTTACCTCCAATGTACAGAAGGAAATTGTCTTGACACCTCCTAGACAAAGGCCAATCCTTAACTTGTCAAAGTGCTGTTTTCTGCTTAGGACACTACTGTGTATGATTATTTATATTTCATCATCTCTCCTGAGTACTCTTTCTGCAAGCTACTGTAGCTGTATGTCATATTTCACTATTTGCACAGGTCATAGATCAATGAGTGCAGCATGCATGGAGGCTTTGTTGAATTTGCCCACTGTTTATGTCCAAATTAAATCTCCATCACCAGTTATAGAATTCAAGTTGCCCCATACTTGACATAAATTTGGGTATTGGTCAAATATGGAGAACATCTGAAAAGAAAACAAATATCATGAATTCTTCTTTTAATTGCCTTACAGCTATTTATGACAACTGATCTTGGTCAAAATAGAGTACATACCGCAGTACTATATTTTTGGTTTTGTTCCATGGAAAGTGCAATGGATATTGGTACAGGATGGCAGAGGTGAGAAGAGAAATACATGGTAAGGGAGATGAGGCACAAAGAAAACTTAGGAGGAATGAGGTTCAAGAAATCTAATGGGTTCAAAAGAACATTCAGCATTCTGTTGCAGGTCATGGTTTTCATCAAGAAATGTTTTTAAACTTACCATAGATTTTCTCCCCAGGTCAACTGATGTCGTCTTAATAAAAGGAGAAGCAAACCCTTGGATTTGGAAGTAAATTGCTAGTAGAGACTAATTTTCTAATACATTTTCTGAAATAGCTAGCCTGAACCCAAAACTTTCCAATTATTTTTCCATACACATGATGTTAATACCTATTTTCTTGTTTTCAAAAAGAAGGGCCAGCACTTCAAATATGATGCAAAAGGGCCACATCATAGGTAACATGATGTCTCAGTAATTGCTCATTGAATGCACACTAATACACGAACTGATGGAAGTACAGAAACTGGTTTTGAGGCCTTTCCTGTGCAGCTAAAACTGTGTATACCCTACCCTAACCTTGACATTAGGCCTACAAAGACTAAATCACATTGCCTACAGCTGTGGTAATTGCAAATGATTTTAAGGGGTTCATGTAACCACTGGCCCATATTGCCACAGTAAAGCTTTACTGCCCATGTGAGTGTTACATTAACCCATTAACCTTGTCGATATGTGCACTCGATCAGTACCCCTTTTCTTTGCCTCAAGAACTGAACAACAAAGGAGTTTAAATAGAATTGTCGGCAACCATACTAGTATATTAGTCAAATATCACAGTCTCCTTATATAACGTTAGCTCTCTCTCCCCACTAGAAAGCAGACAAAATCACACAGATTCCAGCTCAGTGGCAGAACTGGTTCTAGTACAAGTGCTAAGTATTGTGTTCACCTTCACAACAGATCCTGCCCTTCCTCATTTTTTTTTTTTTTTTTTTTTTTTTTTGTTTAATTCATCCTCTGTACATATAGTCAAGCTACAAAGGATACAGAAAGAGTCAAGTCAGTTTACATCCATGTTTTCTTTTACAAACAACTATGTGCAGTGTTTTAGTTTGACTGTGTGAGGTAGAAAGTATGATATCCTTGCTACTGTAAGTTCAAATTTAACTGTGTATTGTGAACCAAAGTGTCAATTCATGCACCGACTATAATCTACACTACATGTTTGTGAATCAGTATTGTAGTGTATGGTCAAAAACAGGGGTGTTGCCAAGTCGTGCAAACTATTTCTTCTGCTTTAGTGAAAGCCTTTTTTTTTTCATTTCTTGTATAATGTGTGATGAAAATATATCTTAGAATTTGGAATTTTATATCTCATTTCAAGTGGCGAACAGAACTTTTGTCAAGTAATATATAGTTACTTTTCACCTCATGTGAAATTATAACTACTTAATATGGGTAGGTAGTAAAATTTTCTGTTGAAATGTGATATGAGGCTTGTTTTTGTCTTTGTACATCTGGGAAATGGCAGAATTCAAACAACAATGGTGTGCACCATTAGCAATATGAAATCAGTTTTCAGGGTTGAAATAAATATATACTCAAACATTGTGCATACATTAAAATGTTAGCCTTGATGCAGAAAAAGCTAGGGTTTCAGTAGTCTTGTCTCAACTGGTAAAAAGTCTCCCTACTAAGTTTACTTCTAACCCCAACCCCAGTTCAAACAAAAACACCCATCTAGTGCACTTACTTGTTAAAGCTATGGTAGCCTGTACTGAGTTTAACCTGTTCATGATAGACTACAAAAGTCATCTTTGACCAACCTGAAATGAAGTTACTTTTGAATTAGTGTCAATCAAAGAGCAGTCACTACATGTATTTAGGGACATGATTTTATTCCTTAAAAGAAGCAAAAATTTACTTTTCATATGTGAAAGAGAAACTAAATCTCAGCATTTTGGTGAAACTTTCATTCAAATTGGACATGTATTACTCGAGATATCAGCAAAAGAAGTTTCTGCATTTGTGCCCCAAAGTGAGCTTGAGGCAAGTGGGAGTTATATCACTAGGCAGCTCCCTGATATCAGTTCCTCACATTGATAAGGA